>JAECUM010033314.1:0-19373 GCA_016617855.1 Megalonaias nervosa
AAAGGTAAATATATGTTTCAATGTAATGCAACGAGATAAGTAATTCAGGTCCTGTTTAAAAGGGAAATAATTCTTACCTTTGGATGAAGCAGCGACTTCTGTATTTTCATATTTGAATGTACACGAGCATTTTGGGTGGGGTTAAAATTTGAGCAATTTCTAATTGTGATATAGTTTTTACTCATGATAGATCATATGATATTATCGTTTTGGCTAGTTTAGTACTTCATTCATTTATCATTGAGATAAAATCTAAACAAAATCTAATCATGGGAGATTTAGTGTAAGCATCACTTGTCCTTGTACACAGTTCAGAATGTAGCATATACCGTTGTGCGCGCCTATAAGACGAATCAAACTCAAGCAACATACACCGTGATCTGTTATTGCATAATGTACCGGCAGATCAATTCTATGTTTTATATTCTACTGATTACTCATAAGAAACTGCATAGATCCAGAACTGCCAGCGCATTATGCGAAGGTAGAACTGGGTCTGTTCAGTTTACTGTTGGACTCGACTTATAAGCTAGCACAAAACGGTAAATAGGCGTGCTTTTCTTGTGTTTAGTTATGTTCCCGAGGAATTCATTTTGAGCGTTTTCAATTAAACGAGTATTTACAAACCCTACACTGCACAACCAGTAAATAGTTAAAAACGGCATTATCAGAAAGTTCTAATTGCAAATCAGTCATGGATGTAGTTATACATTCTTTAAAATGGAAGATTCATTGATATTTTGCATGTTCCACGTTTTGTTTTATAGGTTAAATAATCTACGGCCTTTAGAACTGACAGCAAGGCACTTAAATTCATCACATATAGAAATATTATTTTGACTGAGCTTAAATTCAAACCGATCTGTTTGTTCATCCGTCATCATCTTTGTTTCTGTTGAGTTGTTAATCGGTTTCCACTGGCTAACACACTCGTAAAAAGCTTTAATATTGTCTTGGAAAGAAAGAATTATATATATATATATATATATATATATATATATATATATATATATATATAATACGGAGATTCGAACCCAGGTCCGCGGGTAAACGGCACTCATCGCCTTGCCTGCACACACCAGCCCATATTCCATCACGACTAAGCACGCATCACGAAAACATGACTGAAATCAAGGTATATAGGAATCCAGAATGACTGTGTAGATAGATGAGAATTAATTATTGGGTCGTCATGCGAGCGTGTCTGCTACGCAAGAGTGCATATAACACCGATTCGTGTCATAGAAGTAAATGCAAGGAAATAAGCAAATAAAGCATTTTCTCTGTGAAAATTTTCATCTCAGAGTTGTACATATACACCGATACGTATATTTCAAATTGTTTACCGCTGAAAGTTAGGTTGGGTTTGATTAGTCGCTTTTGCATGTGGTCAAGATTCTCACAGTCATTAAATCAAATACACAGTTCTGGTTTTTGGTATATATCAGCAGTAAATCAAAACTTCTATCCAGTTTATGTACTGGATATATCAGGATTATCTTTTCATATCTGAATATCCACTTTATATTGTCTGTCACGTTCTACGTAAAAGATGGAATATGAAACAAATGTGACGGAAAATTGTACGTATTCCGTCTCTATCACATTTTGTACAAAAAATGTTTTACCCCAATTAGTCACTCCACAAATGATCATATTTTTTTCTTTTCAAATATATTTATTGACGTTTATTAGAGAAGTGGTTTGAGCTAATTGTTTTGAATATTAACCTGACCACCACACAAGAAATAAATGTCCATTTAATGTGCAAATACATTCTATTATGTCTTGATTTAAAAATGTATACCTTGTTCCACGTTTGCTAATTTAAAATCGCTATCAAGCAATCTGTAGGGATGATCATTGAAACATTATGCAAAAATGTCAACAAAACTCTGTAATCAATATACACACTGACACCCATCAAAATTCTAATTTGGCCCAAAATTATGTGTCTTTTCTATTACACTGGTGTTAAAATTAGGGTAGATATGTAGGTTGTATTTTTTATATACATTATGGTAATAGAAGCAGACGCTGTAATCGTGAATATCATTGAAAAATAAACATGGAGAGCTTACAGCTGCAGATTCTCTCTCTCTCTCTCTCTCTCTCTCTCTCTCTCTCTCTCTCTCTCTCTCTCTCTCTCTCTCTCTCTCTCTCTCTCTCTCTCTCTCTCTCTCGGTTTTACTTTCTCGGACCAAACGTATTTTGAGAATAAATCACTCACAGTCAAATTGTGTTGGTATCCATAGTTGCATGTTTGATATGCTTGTAAGTCAACAACGTTTGCTTGTCGCTTGTCATCCACGTGACTAGCATCAACGCTTCTATAGACAAATATGATTCTAACTTGCTTGTACAAGGTGTATACAGATTGTTCTTTTCATCATCCTTTCAATTCAGAATGTTTAATTTTCTTTTGTCTTGTTTATTTTGTTTCGTCAGTGAATTAATAGTTGTGAAAGGAACTACACTTTCACTATCGTTGTATAGGTGCCCTAAATATTACTCCATCTCTTGTTCTACAAAGTTCACCTTTGGCGAGTCTACGACTTCTTGGACGTTATCACTTTACAAGAGTATAACGATATCCAGAGAGTAAATTACTCTTGATATGTTGTCTTTTGTCGTGATCAACAAGTTAAAAGAACTCCCATTTACAACTAATAACGGATCACCCACTTATGATTAGTACTTTGATGTTCAACAGTTTGCAATTTTTTTTTCAAACTTTTCAAAATATGAATGAGTTTTAGGAAAATGTCACATTTGACCATTCCATGGGTTGATTCATAAACAACTTATCATACCATTCTGTGGGTTGATTCATAGACAGCTCATTTTACGACTCCAAGGGATGATTCATAAACAGCTCATTAATACATTGAGTTACCACATGTTGTTTCAAAATTTTACATAGCTTTTAATCAATACAGTCTCTGTTTGTTTAACGAGTCTTTGTTTATTGACACAGTAGAGTTGCTGAGATCTTCAATTCATACCCTAAATATTGATAAGTGCAAATAGTTCTTTTTATCACATCAAATACGGAATTTAAGCTAACTTCCTACAGCAGGCTTTTGATCAGATTGGTCTTTTGGATTGATGCTGGGTATCTCAATGTTGTCATCACTGAATGCAATTTATAAATCAGCATCTTTCCGGAAGCATTGTGGTACATGTTTCCCTGTTGGAAATATACTAATCAAGATTTTGTAGTATCATGAATGTTGTTTATATCACAACTAACTTTGACCACATTTTTGTCACATCCAATCTTGTAAAAAGATCACGTTATCTGTTGATACCGTGCTTGTTGGTTTGGTGTTGAACTCACTGTATAGTGTAGACAGAGTGTTATAGCAGTAATGTGATTTAAATCAGTCATACATTTCTTTTTATGCCCTGTGCGAAAGAGATGAACTATTTTAAATTTTACTAATGTTTTTGGGCTGTCATAAGCCATTTACTCATTTCAACAAATGAAAGTGTCGAGAGGAATAGGCATCAACATTTATGAAATGTTTTTCCTTTTGAGAAAGATACTTATTAATTCAGGACATACAGTCTGATCCTGTTTCAGTTACGGTCACACGTCTTTCTAACAAAACTCCAAAGCCACACGTTTACGGATCTGTGTTTGCATTAAGAAAATCAAAATATGACATATTTGCTATAAAGCTATCATCCACTTTTGTTTCATTGACACATAAAATATTGTCCTTTGAAGGCGACAGAAGTCACGATGCAAAAATTTTAGATTTTAAATACAAAAGTTGAATGACTCGCATTTAAAGTATGCTGTTGTTTTGATATTTACTGTTTGTGTCCTTGACAGTCATAAATGACCGCAAGGTCTCATGAATTGTTTATGGTTACTGTCACTGGTTCATAATCGTTGTATGTTGGCTGGGTATTTGTCGTTCACGTGATAGCGTCTGCGTGCATGTAATTGTCATTAGAAAGGCTTCATTAGGCTTTGTCTTTGTAGCGGTCATTAATGGACCAGTACTCTAACAATATATTTGTATGATTTATGTACAACGATAATGTGCCATTTTGTATGTTTCCATATGTTTCCTGATTATTAATATTCCATTTCTTCCTTCGCATCTGTATTAGTTTAATATGAATCACCGACTTTCGAAATCATCAATGTAAATTGTTAAATTTCTCTCTTTCTATCTTGTTTCGATATTTGCAAATGAACTCGTCTTACAGAGGAAATAAATGTTGTTTAATCGATATTGCTTGTTTGCTTGATTGATTGTTTTCTGTTTCATTGATTACTTGATTGATCGTGACATGGCCAATAGATCGGAATTATTACTGTCACCTATACATATACTGTCCAGCGTGATTGACTAATTTGCAGAGCAAACTGGTTTTGTAGTGGTACACTTGTTTTGCATGCCTTGATAATTCGTATGTAACATATTCCATCCACTCCAACTAGCCACCGACCTGTATTGAACTTTGTTGTCTTTGGGTTAGATTTGCGGTCGCTAAACTCTTCCTTGATGGTCAACGAGTTCATCCAGGTAATTCATTGAACCCTATCACCAAGAAAATCAATCAACCTCGAAGTCATACATTTTGACCATATAGTATAACTAAACCAAGCTACAGTTACTTCATTTGCATGAATCTTGCATGGCTTCTGAATAAATATCATCATGGAAAGTTAACATTCTAAAGTTTATGCAGTAATGCTTATGAATAAATTAACAAATGTAAGAATTAAACTCTTTATTTACTTCCCAATTTAGTTAGTAGCGACAAGACCTTTGTAGTGCTTATGGCTTGTCCAAATATACATCAATGAAAAATTGATGGACAAGCGAATAATGCACAGTCAGAAATAGAGGCTTATTTATAGCTCAGCAAATAACGTAAGGACAAAATAAAACCATAAAACTGCTCTGAAATACAAAGTCCAGTGTTCTATTTCACTTACCGATTGGGGAGGGTATACATTTTTGATAGTGCATTATTATTTTATTTGTGAAAAAAACCCCCAGGGCATTATTATATAAAAACAGTGCTGTATGATTAGTAAACGTTATCGCTTGGTACACACGCAGTCACTGACACTTCATGTATATTCTTTATAACATGTTTGTTTTTGTCAAGCAGCTTAAAAGGACAAGTGATAACAAGCTTAGTTCGTAAATCTTACTTACCAAAAAATACTCACTTTTCCACATATGTTTGAAGAAAGAAAAGGGTGTGATCGTATTTCACAGGAAAGACTTATTTCGTCTTCAGGGTATCAATAAAATCCTTTGTACGGCATAGGAAAATAAACTATGACAAGATACTATCTTTCTTCAGTTTATCCATTAAAATTACCCAAAGATGAGGTAAATGAGAAAAACATACCTTTATCTCACCTCTACACAATTACGTACGTAGCCGGAGAAGATTAAAAAATATCGTTTCAGCAGCTTAAAACGGGAAGCAATGAATATCAGCTGAATATAAAATAATGTTTTATTATAACGTTTCTAGAAATTTCCTAAAATGGAAGAAAAGTTAAAACCTCATTGTACATTTCCATCAACCATATATCTAGCCTAAAATGTTTGAATAAAGTTCTTTAAAGCAGTTGATGAGAAGTAATAATAAGGATAATGCTCAAAATTCTTCTTTTTTTTCTACAAAACTTCAAGAAATTTCTCCATAAAAGGTCAGTTGAATTCCTAAAAGAGGTCTTTGTTTGATACTTTTTCAATACCTTTTCTCAAACATGGGCTGAGGGAAAAAGTAGTCTTATTTCGCATCTAGGTAAACCTCACATTTATGTGAACAGTTTCATTAAAATCCCCAAGCAATATGTGAGAAGTGGCAACAATTGTTGTCTTGGACAGACAAACTGACAGACGACGGATCAATAGACGAACAGACGGGCATACAGAGAGACTGGGGCTCAATGGAGACAATATCCCCACTCCTTGTTGACGTATTGGTATAACAATTGCAAATCTTGTGTGCATGTACTCTAACTTTCTTGAAAGTCCCCCATCCCCGTTCTGCAAAAGAGTATCACCCAAGGTCTTATCAACAAGTTACATTTCAAATCTAATTAATGAGGAACAAAACTAATTTATTGTGTGGAAGCGAACATGGGTGGGTGTAACAATTATGGGCTATACTTGTGCTAAAGGATGACAGAGAATGATGACAATCAAACTATGCAAAGGCTCGTCAATCGGCACATCACCCCGTGAAATGCAATAATAATAAGAGGATTTATTATGTAAAACGAAAGTGGGTTGATCAGACAATTAGAAAAAATGACTCTACAAAACTATGACGAGGTACATTAGTAATCAAACTCAGCCAAGATTTTATCAATATAAATTTAAACAAGTGAATTTGTTTGAAATATTATAATAATTTATTGAGTTACTATTGCTGCATCAAATGTAGATGGGTCTGAAAATTAGTAACTATAAATGTGATAAACGATGATTTGAAACATCAGGGATGATAATCTCTAACCAGAAATTCTATATTTCAATGTACTCTTTTTCCTGACAATATTTTCAGAAATCTAGCAAATGTAATAGCCACAGATAAAATATCAAACCTTATGGTGCATCTCAATCCTCAATGATTTAACGTACACAAATTCAATTAAATTTGGCATGATGTCTATAAGTGATGAAAAGCTTTCCGCTACTACTTGACTTTGATAAATGCACAATTAATAAACAATAGATCAGAGAAAAATTAACATCTTATTATTCATTTACGTGACCTACAAATTATCAATTCAATCCGTCCAACAGAATAGGAGGAGCAGATTTGCATATTTTGTGCGTATCTAAATGTCCGTCATGCCACAAAACTTTCCCTCAAAATTGGATGAATTGCGTTTAACGGGTTTTGAAAAGTCATACAAACTGATTGTTACTATTTGGTAATGATGGCAGATCGGCATCATTTGTTTAAAAATAATAATCAGTCTTTAACATGCTTGCTGTCCAACTTTACCAAAATCTCCTGAGCGGTATTTTAGAAAAAAATAGCGTAAATGCTTTTAACATTTTACTAATGAAGTCACATTTTATGGCGGATTATTGTCCTTTGTTCAAACTTGAAAGTCCTTTTCCTCAAGTTGCTTCACTAAAATTTATTCAAATTCTGCTGAGCGAATTTTGAGAAGAACTAATTTAAATATTTTGTTTTCTCCAATTTTTAGCAAGTTAGATATTTTCGATGGCTAATCAATATTATTTATAAAAATCTGCAAACCCTTCGTACAAGGATGTTCTTTATCATGTTTGATTGAATATGATTTTTTTCCCTTTTCTTAAGTAAAGAAAATAATAGAAATAGCCATTGCTGATGGATGAGAGACAATTCCAGAGGGTCGAAGTAAGTAAAATATTTGCGCGTTATGCCAACAAACGGCAATTAACAATAAATAATTTTGAACCTTTGGATATTCTGAAATGGATCATTATGGTGATAAACGGAAATTTACATTATGCCTTAATATTCCATAGGATTAACATTGTGAGCCTGTATGGCGACAAGGTAAAACATACATAATAATTTTCAACATTAGCTTTCTGCTTGACACTATAAATGCTTTTGCAAGAGCCTAAATGGCGATAAGAGAAAACTTAATGTTAGGAACGTTCATAGGCTTAACATACACCGGGACTGACCAACACCCAGTCATGTGCTGTCCATTACCCTATGCATTTACTATTGAAAACCTCACATTTACTATCCAAGACGCCGTTTGTAGTGACCAGCACCCAATCGTGTACTATCCATTATCACCACATTTCTTATCCAAAATCCCACGCCGCTTTAAGTCGCCAATATAACCAGTACTTTTACTAGCCAACACCCCACGTTTACTACCCATAACCCAGTTATCTACTATCCAAGATGCCGTTTGGAGTAACAAATACTCACTTTTCTACTATCCAACACTCCGAACTGTACCACCCAACACTCCTTTGCTCACCATAATAATCCCTAATGCATTTCCAATGAAAATAATTTATTAATAATAGTAAGTGAAACTGTATTCCAAAATGTCTAATCAGAACATTAACTTCAATTTATCAGTAAGACATACAAACAATATATGATTTAATCAACACAATCAATGTCAGGATTTTAAATGTTGTGACTCATACCATTTCCCTATATGATAACGGAACTCTAACATAGACATGAAAGATCCAGTTTCAAAATTGCTAAAATAGACACCATTCTGGCTGTGTAAAAAAATTGTAATGTATCCTGTATCAGTAACATTTCTGAAATGTTATTGTACAAAGTAAGTATTATTTATAAGCTCATTATAGCCATTAGTTTAAAAATGTAGGGCTTCTTTCTCAATATGCATATCAAGCTTATGCTAAGGAAATTTCTATTTTTTCTCTAAACCATATTATTTTTTCTTTACTTTACTCTAGTTTAATAAAGTTATTCATTTTGTTGCTATACATTATTTGACTTCATTTCATCCAGTTAACCAGTATATATTTGTAGGTTAAATTATCTGTCTCTCATACTTTTAGAACAAACACAGGACAGAAAATGCCACAATAATTGGTTCAAGTAAGTATTTATCATCATAACTGTATTAGAATTATGAGAGAGTAAATGTATTTTCAAGACAGTCATATCAAAGCACACAGGTGAAGGTGCTCTGCGTGGAGTAATTTGAAAATAAGTATAATCTCAGCATGTAATGATCCAGGAATCGTGGATAGAGAGAACGTGTATTTACAATACCACAAGCAGTGTCAATATAATAAAAGATCCAAAAACAAATACCTACCCACACACGATCCCATCCATAAAAAACATACTTCTGTTAAAGCGAACTTAACATCTGACAGTTTCCAGTCCTCATCCGCTAAGTCAAGACGTGTGATGGGATTATTCTACTTAATTGATTCTGCCAAGCAGGTATCACATGTTTAGTAGACATCAAACCCTGGCACTAATAACAACTAACAAACCCATAGGTTGCCCACATTTAGCATTAGAGGGATTAAAAAATATCCGCCATCGCTGCAGTCATCTTCCCTGGTTTTTTGTGCCTTTTCTCATTACATATGTGTTTGTTGGCTGTGTTCAATCTACATTGGTGGTTTCGTCATGCATTGGCTGTTATATTGTAGGGTTTTTCTTCATTTGCTTTTTTTGGTGGTGGTGGTGGTGGTGGGGGGAAGAGAACTTTTAGACTTTTTCGCAATCGGTTAGCCCCATTTGTACTTACAACCGTCTTTCTAGTTTTTGATATGACATCATCAAGTTAAAATCGTTTAAAAGCAGGATATTGACGTCTTTTTCCCTAGAGAAACATGGCTTAAAATCAGTCGATGAGCCCAAGTGTGTGGATCTAACACCCTCCTGTTATCCTATCACGTCGTTCCCACGCCACTCCCGCTTATGCGGAAATGTTGTTATTGCAAAGAACTCCATAGTTTACCATCTTAACTACGCTACAACTTTCAATTTCGAACACACATGGTTTGAACTGTTCAAACTTCACTCACAATGGAACAAAGATCAGTCATTTTTTTCTGCCTATACCCCGCCCCTTCTACTCGAAAAACAAATTCGTACAAGCCTATATTGTGATAATTCCACTAGACGTGCGCTTTTCTTGACCCAAGTTTAGGACATGGCCACCATTGTGAAAGTCCATCGCGATCGATAATTTTCGTCTGCAAGTTTCTTGATCAGGATCGGATTAAGGCCTTTGGGGGCCCTGGGCACAGCCAACTTAGAGGCCCATAGCTATCCTGCCTTGTCCATAGATATGGTTATACTACTGTTAACAACACTGCCTGTGAAATCAGATGATAATATACGGGGCCCCTTGAGCCTCGGGGGTCGTGCCTGTGAAATCAGACGATAATATAAGGAGCCCCTTGAGCCTCAGGGGCCCTGCCTGTGAAATCAGACGATAATATACGGAGCCCATTGAGCATCGGGGGCCCTGGGCACGTTGCCCACTTTGCCCTATGGATAATCCGGCCCTGTTCTTGATAGTTAAGGTGCAGAGCATTGAATAATCAGGATTGAATAGACTTTGGTTAAAGAAAATTAATTTTAAATTTAAAAAACAAAAACACAACAACGAATTCATATATAGTTTATAATGAGTAAATGCGCAGACATGACCTATGTGACCTTTACTATAGTCTAAGTAAAGACCTATTTCTAATAATGTTTTGCAATGCCATAAGCATTGTCAATAATAATGAAAAGGAACCAAAAGAAAAACAAACACCAACCCACCCACCCACAAAAGCCCATCCCTGATACAAGAAACTTAACATCTGGCATTTGCCAGTCCTGTGCCGCTAAGTGAAGACGTGTGGCGAGATTATTACACATAACTGATTCTGCCAAGTATGTATCAAATCTTTAGTGAACATAAAAAAAATCAGGCACGAATAATAACTCTCATACCAGTAGGTTGTCCACATTTTGTACACTTGATCTGTGCACCTGATTTATATCGTTTCACTTCGGAAACCGAAGAGGTAAAAATTATGTCAATATATGGAAAGGTTAGAATTCCATTGCAATCTTTTAAAAGGTGTTTTCATTCATAATTTTAAACTAATTTTACAACGTTGTAAAATTGCATGATTTATGCCGCCTTGAAAGTGAGGAAAAATGAAGTCTCCAATCCAGGCAGACGATATTAGTTGCCTTTAGAAGAATATATTTTCTATCGCTAAATCCTTGTCGGGTTTTAGATATGGTAGTTAATTGTCATATCTTATTTTGTTCATCATAGTAACAGAGTCATTATAAGCCATAGCGATCAAAACCTGGACACCAGACCGGGCTACTCGAAGCTAAATTTAGTTGCCTTGGGCGACCTGGTAATGGGATTAGTCTACACCTAATCTTTTTCATGATGTTTTTGATACCCAAGTTCATAGTGTTACGAATATGTAATTAAATTGCTTGTGTGTTAGCTTTAAATTTTTTTGTATTTTATTTTTGTTTCATTATATTTTATTGCAATGATAATTTTCATTGGATTTGAATCTCATTTTGGAAAATTCATTTGACCTAATTGGAACGTAAGGGTTGCTTTATCATTATTTTTAGCTCACCTTGGTTGAGATGTTTTGTAAACATTAAGCGAAAATGATTGGCTATTACCAAGGTCATGTTCAAACCACGTGTTAGGCTGTTGTAAACAGTTTCATTTTTAAATTCATTTCCAGCGTGGGAATCTGATTCTTAGATAGGGCTATTCTTGCTTACGTGATAATTGACATATTTGTTCCTGCGTTGTTCGGAGAAAGTAAGTGATCATGTGACCCATCACGAGTGTCAGAATGACGTTTTAGTTGGGTTTAATTCTCAATCTGTGTGTTTTCTGGTTCAGTCGTATTTTAAACCTTGAGGGCTCAAGAGGTTTTTATTGTTGTTGCCAGTTTGTTCTGAAGTTCGTCTATTTTTTTGGGATTTAATAATTCATATTCTCTAGAAAACAACACAAGTGCTTTTCTTTATAAAATTCTGGGACAAAGACATTTAGTGGAAATTTATTTTGGAATTCTAAACAGAACATTATAAATTGAGTTTCAACGAGGAACTGTTGCCATCAGTACAACGACCTCATCTGACGTCATCGCCTTCCATATTGGAACTTCATAGAGATTCTAACCTGGATTCAATTAGAACTGTTTAGTGATAGAACTTATATTTTTTAATTCTAGGATTAATTTTTGGATTATTTTCACAAACCGTTAAGTCCTATTTCCTATTGTTACCTTGTTTTCTAGGGAAATAAATTATTTTGTTAAAATTTACAAAGCTTGTTGGCTTCACTCTTTTCTCTTGTTACTTTTGTACTAGCCTACACGTAATAATAGGTCAATTGAAGGTGAATCAGTTCTCTACATGAACCATGGTAAGTAGTGAAGGGGGGGGGGGCGGCGATAGAGACTCACGTAGACTTCTATGTTAAATTTGATTGTTTGCACTATGGGTCCATAACGGGGATTTAACATGGAGCAGATTGGGCCTGTTTAGACTCAAGGGGAATGAGACATAGCGACAAGGGATTGGGCCTGTCTAGGTTCAATAGGAATGGAAGAGAGGTGACGTCACGGTACTGGCCACTGGTAAAACAATGTTGCAAGTGGCTAACCTCAATCGTGCTAATTAGTGTGGCAAGGGGCTGACCTGAACACACGCTACTCTAGGTAGGGACAAATACAATAGAGATATAGAAACAGAAAGACATAGACATAGATAGAAAAACAAACAAATACACAAATATGGGAAGACAGAATAGGTATCTTTTCTAGGCAATGGAGTGGCTCTGAAAAGGGCCGTTTAACTTTCTTCTAATTTTTCTCCTCCCTTCTTCTTCTCCACCATCTTCTCGATTACATTTTTTGTCTTCTTCCTCACATTCTCTTTCTTCTCCTCCTGCTTCTCCTCTTGTTCCCTTTTCTCATTCTCCTCTTCTTTTTCAATCTTGTCATTCCATCTTCTTATCTCTTCTTTTTCCTCTTTCTCCTCCTTTTCTTCTTTTTCCTGTTTCATTAGTTCTATCAATATTTCTTTCCCTTTCTTCAAATTATTAATCTCCATTTTCAGTCTTTGCGGGCTATAAGCCACATACTCAATTCTGATGTACATTTCTTCGACCATGCCTATGGTATCCACCACTTCTTGCAGTTTCATCATCTTCTCCATGTGGTTTGAAGCCATTTGTTATTCAATGTTGAATGGCGCGGTTGACGAACGCTAAACTTTATATGTCTCAAGCACGGACTTGAAGGGAAAATCCCCTCTTACCAACTACCCATATCACCTTCCAAACAATTCACAGTGATCAGAGTGCAAACCTAAAATACATTTTAATGCAAAACAACACACTAATGCTAACAAAACCACTATATTTTCTATCAATAGATAGTGAAGAAGGAAAGTTTTTATATACAAAACACACCATTACCTACAATCACATCAACAATGGAGTTCGTGTTTATAGTCACACTACTCCACATTCACACCAAAGAAACACTCTAGAGTGTAGGGACAAGGGTTTTGTTAAGGGAAACACACACACACACACACACACACACACACACACACACACACACACACACACACACACACACACACACAAACGTACGCGCATACACGTACACACACAAACGTACGCGCAAGCACACATGCACACACAAACACACACAATTATATTTTTTGGCAACTTGATCAGTCTCTCTTTTCTACAGATCTGGTTAGCCCTGAGAAGGGCTATTTTTTGTATCTCCAAATTTTACCTGGTTAATGCTGGCATCTTCCAAGCCGGGCACCACACACACACACAACGGCGGCTACAGTCATTCTCCCAACTGACATTTGTTCTTGGGAGTGCAGGTGGGGGGGGGGTTGAGTTGCTTCACTAACCCATTCCTCCGTTTGAGGGATAGTGAAGACTTGTTCCCTTTTTCTTCTAATCTACACCCAGGGATGGTGATGATGAGGTATCTGCGGCTCCCACTCTTGCCGCTGTCTTTCCAACTCTTCCTCCCAGTTTTCCATCTGGGGGACAGCGGCTGTTGGAACTGGTGGTAGTGGTTGTGGGTGTGGTACTTTGCGCTGTGGAGGCGTTCTTACCTCAGGCTTGACCTCACAAAGAGGCCTAAGTATGAGGTGCGGCAGGATCCTTTCTTTCCTCTTTTCCTTCTCCTCTTCTTTCTTCGTTTTTTCCTCCTTCTCTTCTATCCTGGCACATTCCTGCATCGTCTCCAGGTCCAGTTCGTCCAGTATGCGTCTGGCATACTCCAGGTGCATTTGGAGTTTAAGAAGTTTGGCTAGTCTACTCATCTTCGAAGTTAACGAGTGAAAGCTGAGTAGCCAGACTGAAGAACGCTACGATATATATTCCTGAAGCACGGACGTGAAGGAAAACATCCCCTTACAAAAAAAGTAACAATACCCACTTCACCATCAATAACATGGAACGCGCGGACCTAAACGAAACACTCACGTTCACTTTTTTCCTACAACCACTTTATTACCATTCATACATATAAAAACACACAGACTCTCTTACAAGTCAGAGAAACGAAGGCACACCTCTATTTTTAACCTACCAACACACAAAGACAGACAAATATTTTGGCAAATGAATGGTATATCCTTTCCGGATTGTTTGGGGTAGGCCTGAAAGGACTGTTTTTGTTGGGAGTTACGGCAATCTCTAAGATTGCGTCCTCGTCTGGCTGTAGGTTTTGCCACAGGATAGGGTCTGCGTCTTCGGAAGGAGAAGGAGAACTCTTTCGTGTCCACACGGCAGTCCACAAAACCTCTGTCTGGCTCCTGCTATTGTTGCTGCTGCTGCTGTTGCTGTTGCTGTTCTCTCTGCTGTTTCTGAAGTCTGTACTTCTCATACGATTCTTCTTGCTTCTTCTTGATTTCGTCTTTAAACAGCTATTCTATCAGGCCCTGGGCCACTTTTAACATCCTGACATTTTCAACCTCAGCAGGCTTGGGTATCAGGCTTTGCCTGACACGATGTAAATTCACGTGGGCTTCGTCCAGTTTACCTAAATTAGAAGGCATCTTCATAGGTTGACGAGTCAACAATTTATGGTCAGACTGGAGACTGTCCCCGCTTTATAGTGCTGAAGCGCAGACGCGATAGAAAACATCCCTACGATTTTTTTTAGTAGGACCACTATATAGCTTATCTCATGGTGAGGGATAAAGAGAAGGCAAAGAGCATGGATAATGATACAAAAAAATCTGAAATGATACCACCAACACTTTTTCAAAAGATAACATTTTTATTCAACCAACAAACAACCAACACATAATATAACATCAATTTATACAATATCAAAGAACCAATTGTTGACAAGGTTGACAACGTTGTGAAAACAAGTTAGACTTCCACTGATGGAGGTCATTTGGTCATTGATGTACACTCCGTTTCCTAGCTAAAGACAAGAAATATCCATAATGGTCACAAAACCATCGATCTACTTTTTCATCGTTTCTAAAACAGTCACGATTTAAATAAGCCACTAAATGTTCTAATGGATATCCAAAACTGCGTTGATGTAGAAAATACACACAGTATTGTCCACACACCATGGAATTTGTGCCTTGCAATTTCACATTATTGAAGCGAGTCGTCTATGAATTTCTTCTCATAAAGTCGATGATGTCGTCTTCCAAAGGCGGTAATCCATACGAATGAAAATACTCCACACAACCATCTTTTGGGAAGTAGACGGCTACCCAGTGGGTTCCTGGGAGATGACTTCGTCCGTGATGATGACATAAGCTTGATGGTCTTTAGGTTTGCGATCAGGAAGTTCATCTTTAGCGCACACGACAGGATTCCAAGAAGCGGTATACGAACTGTTTTTCAAAACGTAATAAAGTTCCCAGGTATCCATTGTGTTTGGGGTTTTCTTGTTTCACAGGTAATGATAAGTCATCAATTCAATCCTGACCTTTTGCTTGAAAATCACTGTCAAGTAATAGTCTCTTCGCTTCGTCTCCGTACTATGGGTCAAGAGAGATTCGATGCGATGGATCTCTAGAGCAGTCAATGGAGGGAAAGAGTGATCACGCAAGTTTTTATACCACTGATGCAACACTGCTTCTTCCGAGATGAGACCCCAAGCGTCCGCCAGATACTGCTCCAATTTTTCTTCTTGACTCATCATTAGGCAATTATCGTGTTGAACTTGACTGGGATGATCGTTTTGACATCCATAGCAATCTTTCTTGGTCAATACCGTAATATTTTCCGCCAGGTGTTTAGCAAAACAGGAGACTAAATGTTGTGCGTGTTCTGGCCATCTGGACATCACCATGTCCTCTTCGTCTTTGTCTTTTTCGTGGGTTCCAAGATATCCTCCCATTCCATTTCCAAAGATTCTCTACCATTCTCTACCATTCAAAGAAGGATAAGTGTCTTCCCTAGCTTATAATAGTCTAGAATGACTTCTCTGAAACTGTTGATTTCTGTCGCATTGTCGAATTCTGCATACATGATGATGTTCACCTTTTCATCAGATTCTCGGTTTGTAAACTGAAGTTCCACACGAATCTGGCCGGATTTTATAGGGTGGAAATGTCCCTCGTCTCTGCCTTGGTCAGGAGTGAAATCAAAAGCCCACAAAGCGTAACCTCCTGCATAATCGTCGTACGAAATGCTGTGTCTGGTGTTAATCCCTAACTGTCCGGTGGCTTCGTACAGGGACAAGTACGATCTCAAGTAATTCTTCTTCTTAAAATCAGGTTCGAAGGGTCTGGTACACAGGGTCTTGTCACCTCGACTGACTTTGGTTTTGGTCACGCCAAAGTGATGAAAGTTGAAAGGATTTTTATTGGGGGTTCCATTGAAGGTTGAATTCTCGATGATACCAATGAATAATCGTTTGGGTAACTGTCCTTGGAACAGATGATTTTCGATAATTGATCGCTGACCCTTGGGAATGGTGAAGGTTTTCACTTCCACTCTTCGTATCGGATACTTGGCGGTCGTTCTGCTCAAAGTGTGACTGATTCGTTTCCCACTTTAGGTAACACTTCCACGCGTCACACGTAGAGTCTAGCTTCCCCGATGATGGTTTTGTAATCGTCAGCATCAGCTATCAAATGTAAAGTGGTACTGCTTCTATTCAGCCTCAGTCGGACATCCACCCGTTCAGCAAACACTTCTCTTGCAACCACATGTCCAAATGCAAGCGATTCAACAGTTCTAAACTCTGCTTATGTTGAACTTTCCATACCAAACAGGCATCCAGATGAGTGTTTTGGGCTTCTTTTCCGCATTTCAAGAGTTTTCTAGGTACGCTCAGTAAGGGTAGGTATCCATGCTGCTGTTGACCAGTTTGTTATTCAAATACAAATCCACTCAACTGAACAAGGAATGCATGAAATTGTTGACTGGAGCTACTTTCTCATCGTCTATTGGACCTCCATTCTTATCGAGAACTTTGACGTTCAGTACAAGTAACTGCTATTCAGATCGATGTAATCTTCGGTCTGTCTTTTGATTTTAAATTCGATGGGAGCTGAGGCTGTCAAAGAGGAGATGGGATGAAATTCTACCCATTGGGATTCTTGCATCGTCATCATGGTGGGTGGCATGGCAAACAGATCCAGTTCTGACTTGGAACATTCGCAAGACTCTCGATGCATCATTTTTTCTCACTGTGATGTAATAATCAAAAACGTCTAAGTCTCGGACGGTTCTTCTTTTCTTGGTCTTTCTAGCTCTGAGTGTGTGAAGTCCTCTGGAGGGGTGTCTTCGTCGCCGTTTCTTTCTGTCTTGTCTTTTCTGTGGCGTCAGGAAAGCAGGAATGCCTGACCCGGCAGCGTCCAGGGCATTTATAGGAGTTTATCGTCGGCCCAAAATGTCTTTGCCAGTTTGAAGCAAGACACTTTTGCCTGCTCTCGAGAAAGCTTCTTTGGGATTTTGTTTGTCAATGATGACAATGATGACATTTTGGAGAAATTCTTTGCCTTGCGTCAAAGCGGCATCTTTCAAAGCATGCAATTCTCGCGTCGGTTTCAAAACGGGGGCCACCGAACGAAGCACCAATTTTAGCATATCTCCTAAACCATGTCCTCATTGTCGAGCGACTCCTCTGTACACTGGATACATGACTTACAAGTCGTTAGAGAATCGTTTTCGAAAAAAATGGAGTTTCTCCGTAACTTTCGCTTTGGAGAATGGAATATTTTGTCCCAGATCTCCTTTTATACCAATGTTGTCACTGTCGAAATACAACTTACTGACGGGTAAATAGTGAGGATGTACAAATTCGCGGTGAACGTGATAGGTGCTTCCACCTTCCT
The DNA here is from genome assembly GCA_016617855.1 of Megalonaias nervosa. Lineage (NCBI taxonomy): Eukaryota > Metazoa > Mollusca > Bivalvia > Unionida > Unionidae > Megalonaias > Megalonaias nervosa. Next base: position 17,857 of record JAECUM010033314.1, read on the forward strand.
GATCATTACTCGTGGCAGAATCCACTTTGAAAGAAATGACTCTCAGTAACGGTACGGATGTGTGTCCAACCACGTTGTATTCCACCACATCGGAGTACACAAAAATCAAATTCAAACCTTGGTTCAGTTCTACAAGGAATCAAAAACACTTGTAAAAATCCATATTTCCGTTGATTTTCTGTATTTCCAAACTCGGTTTTACCAAGTTTGGGTCTCCACCCAAAATTTCCAACTACGATTAAACGTGATGGTCAATGTTTGGTTATCCTTAAATTTCATCAGCAGGCGGCGAGCCACTTTACGGTATTCGATGGTGACACTTCGTTTGACTTTGTCCAAGACTTTGCCAACCACTTCCTCGAACCTGGAAGATATAGTGTCCACCAAATGTTGACCGTTAAAATAACAGCCTGCGAGAAGCTTAATAGTATAGGTGGAGAATGGTGAATTCTTTACTGGTTCTCTGATACCTATATACCCGCTGTCATTTATGGCTTGTTGCACTTGTTCGCTCGTGTTTTCGACGCGGAAAGTGTTTTGATTTTCAGTGATGTTTTTGATTTTTGTAGGGTAAATCATTTCGATCAAAGCCACTTGCCAATGGATTTTGTGATCCAATTGGATGGCCTGAGGTAATTTGGCCATTAAACAGCACAAAATATTGTGGGGAAACACGTCCATGGAACTGTCACTGGGTAACGATAAGTAAATTTGGCTCTTCATAATGCCAGAGTTCTGCTGTCCGAGGGGTCACTGGAGGTTAGAGGAGTGTCTAAAAGGGGATTGTTGTTGTTTTGGTGGTGACTGTTGGGAGGGTGACTGATGTTGGGCGCAAGGCTCCCGTTGTTGCCGTTAGAGTATTTCATGGAATAATTGCTGAGAAGGTAAGCGATGGAACTGCTCAGTAAAATGTTCCACAATTGTTCTTCTTGTTGCAAACTCACATTGGCAATGGCAGCACCGCTGACACAATACACCACAAAGATTTGGCAGAAAAAGACGATTTGCTTTGTAGGCACACGTTCTCCACACCATACCCACAAGGGTTGCTTTTGTAGATCTTGCACAGAAGAACTCAGTGAAGAAGTGGTCACTGCTGTGGTGATTGAGGCTGTGTTGAAGGGCATGATGGTCACTTTTTTATAGTCGATGACTTGCGAAGCGTTGATCCAAGAGTCAAAACTGGGAGGACATCCTTCCCAACAAACTACTTAGACTTCTTTGATACGTCGTTTTCCCACTTTTCGGGTTCTTCCATCGAGAATGCTTTCGATGTGGTACACTTCGTCTTCTTTTTTGGTCACGCGTTGTAACTCGGGCAAGTTAAAGGTTGCTTTTAACACTTCCCCGTTGGGTAAGTAACCTTTGTCGAAAGTGCGTTTGGTTTTGACAATGCGTACCCAATCTCCCGTCCTCAACACTTCACCTTTCTTGGGGACAAACACAGTTGGGGACGTACCAAACAGGCGCTCAAAGACGGTCACTTCGTTGTCGGGAGTCACTTCTTGGGGGGAGGG
>JAECUM010033315.1:0-65939 GCA_016617855.1 Megalonaias nervosa
TTAATATGCATTTCAGTAGATATGATTTCAAAATGAATTGTCTCTACAGACAATGGCTGGGTATGGTCAGTTTTGTTAATTCTAAATAGCATTCTGATTTGTTGTCGACTTATCCAAGAACTTATAATAATTAATGCAGGATGCCAGTGCTCTGATTGCGAGCCTATCAGAAAGACTTTTTGGGGGATTAGTTCTGAAATCTAATTGGGAATATCTAGTGCCAGTTTGGAAGTACTTCTCCATTCCCGAAATGACAAGCAAATTGGAAAGCACACTACCATAAATGTTACTGCTGGTGATAGTATTTTTTTTAAAAGGTATATCTAATGAAATACCAAACACATATTCTACTTTTCAGTAAATTAAATCATAGTTTGTCCAAGGAATTTAAAGGATTCAAAAAGGAATAAAAAGGAAAAAATATCCTAATACAAATAGGAACATTTTTATAATAGATGTATATATCGCATATATTAACAGCAATTAATTGTTAATACTATTGATAGATCCAATATGTACACCACAGCAGTTAATTTGAAAGTCTTGTTATTGCTGAAGAATATTTGAGATGGTTTCAACACTCAGCAGTTAAAAAAAAACCATGGTCTTATTTTGAATTCCTGAAAATTCTTTCCAGATAGTATGGGACTTTTGTTAAAATAAAGCATTTCAGTGACTTCAGTTTTGGTACCACTTTTTGATCCTATTTTTACAACCACTTTGTTTGTAGGGGATAGTCAGCATAATATGTGACACAAATATCTACGACCAGCCATCCTGCAAAAAGCACTAGCACACCAAGTCAACAGAGGGCATGATAACATTTGTTTTCGATAGTCATGAGTTTCTTGCTGAGGCTATTTGTTGAGCAAACAGATTTTATATACCGTGTTGAATAAAGAGAAACTTACAGTTTTTTGTAAGAAACATGCAAGCAGAAAGTGAGGCAGATATGCCCATTATTAATTTTTATACAAGCATTTCTCTTTCTAATTAGGTATGGCTGTGTTTATATTTTGTATATTCAACAGAAAAAGAATTATCTTATACTTCAGTTTTGAGGATTAGACCTGCCTTTTGTGACCAATGGGTTTGGTTTTCCATCATCCTTGCACCAGTTACAAATCATCACCATATTTCCATCTTTCATATAAGTTTGAACCACACAGCAATTCATGAGATGCCATTCCACTGTTACTTAAAGTTTCTTGCAACTTGAAGAGATGTATTCTCCACCTCCTTAGAATTGTTAACTACTTTCTGTTTCTTTGTAGTATGAGGGTCAGAACGATCATCACTGGTAGGCCATTTCTGAGACTGAGACAGTAAAGAAAATATTCTTCTTTGAGTTCTTGTAATTTCATCATCATCATCATCATCAGTCCCATAGTTTGATAGACCGTTGGGGCACTGCACAAGACCAAACAACCAGCATCCTCCATTCCTCTCGATTTTCCATCTTTCTCAGTGAGTCGCTTAATGTCAAACCTGTCCACTCTTGAATGTTGTCTTCCCACCTCTTTCTCTGCCTGTCTGTCTTCCTTCTTCATTGAACAGTGCCTTGCAGGATTGTCATGGCAAGTCCTGATGATCATGAGACATGCCCATACCACTGCAGTTTACGTATTTTCACTTTGGTCAGGAGGTCTTCATGAGGCCCAATGGCTTGTCTGATCCTTTGCCATATTTCTTCATTGGTGACATGGTCTTTGTATGAGACGCTGAGGATCTTTCGGTAGCATCTCATCTCTGTGGCCTGTATCGTTTTCTCTAAGTCAGCTGTTATGGTCCATGATTCACAGGCATTGAGAAATACGAAGATCACCAGTGAGTGCATCGGTCTGACCTTTGAATTGAGTGCGATGTTCTTGTCATTCCAGATGAGCTTCACTTTTGTCAGCGCTGCTGTTGTCTGCGCAATCCTGGAGAGTACTTAAAGCTTCGATCCTTCATCTGTTACAATTGCCTCCAAATACTTGAAGCTGTGGACTGTTTCTAGCTTCGTACCTTGGATCCTGATGTCAGTACTTATGCCCGGGGTGTTGTTGGTCATCAGTTTGGTCTTCTCTGCACTGATTTCTATGCTGTAGGCTGCAGAGGTTTTGTTGAGGCTCTCTACTAAGCTAGCTATTTCTTGCTCATTTCCTGCTAGTCCATCAATGTCATCGGCGAATCGTAAGTTGCTGGCTTCTGCCTCCGATGCTGACTGTCCCTTCATGCTTTTCAAGTGTGTTAGCCATGATTCTCTCCAGAAAGCTGTTGAATAGTGTGGGAGAGAGCAGACAGCCTTGTCTGATTCCAACTGTCGTTCTGAACCAGCCCCCTATGCTGCCGTTGAAGTATACTGCACTGGTGGCGTTTTCATATAGGTGCTCTATTACTGTGATGAAGTTGGCATTGATGTTGTACAGTCTCATGGTCATCCACAAGGCTGCATGCCATACCCTGTTGAACGCCTTCTTGAAATCCATGAAGACGTGGTACAGATCTTGCTGGTGTTGGAGGTACTTCTCACACAGTATCCTGAGGTTGAAGATCTGCTCTGTTTTGCTGTGCCCTGCTGTGAAACCTGCCTGCTCCTCGGCAATGATCTTTTCAGCCTGTGGATTTAGTCTGTTCAGCAGTATCCTCAACATGACTTTGCTTGGATGGCTTATAAGACTGATTGTACGGTAGTTTTGACACTGTTGTAAGTTGTCTTTCTTGGGGAGGGTGATGATCAGTGATTGGGTCCACGGCAATGGCCATTCTCCTGTTTGCCAGATCTTGTTGCAGATGTTTGTGAGGGTGCTAATCATTGCTTCTCCCCCTGCTTGGACCAGTTCTGCTGGAATGTTGTCCACTCGGGCTGACTTCCTCTTTTTCAGCGATCTCACTGCTGCTTCTACTTCTTCACGTAGGATAGGGTGTTTGTCATTGTTAGTTGCTGGAGGGACGTTCAGTACCTCTGGATCTATGGTGGCTCGATGGTTGTAAATATCTGTGCAGTATTATTTCCATCTTTTCAGAATGTCTTTAACTTCTGTGAGGCAGTTTCCGGCTTTGTCCTGTAAGGAGGTAACTCGTCATTGTTTTGTGCTTGTTAGATCTTGGACCAGTTGGTACGCTATCTTGCTGTCGTTCCTTTTCAGGTTTCCCTCATTGTCTTTGGACTGTTCTTCTATCCAGTTCTCTTTTGCTTTTTTCATGCTTTTCTTGACTTCCCGGTTGACTGCCTTGTACTGCTCTGCCCCTTCTGTATTGTTCTTTTTCTTCTTCAGCTCCCTCCTCTTGTCACACAGGTTCAGGACCTCAGCTGTGACCCAGAGCTTCTTGACTGGGCAATGTTTACCAAGGATCTTGCTGGCTGTTTCAGTTGTTGCTGTATTAAAGGTGGTCATCAACGTGTCCATGTCTGTATCGTCAGCGTCGAGGATGGTGAACGGTGCAAATTTACCACCAATCATTGCTTTGAAGGCTTCTGCTACTTCAGGGTCCTTCAGTTTCTCGAGATCAAACTTTATTCTTGTGTGGCTCTCTTTCTTGACCTTCTTTAGATGTAGCCTGAAGGCCATCATCACCAGATCATGGTTACTTCCAATGTCTGCTCCGGGAAAGCTTCGAGTCTTGGTGATGTTTACACTTGACTGTACGCGCCTCTTCACCATGATGTAGTCAATCTGACTGTGATGGTCTCTGCTTGGACTGTGCCATGTCCATCTTCTGGATACTTTGTGTTGGCCGAAGGTGTTTGCCAACATAAGGTCATTGTAACTAGCGAATTCCAGGAGCCTCAGGCCTCTCTCGTTGGTCTGTGCATTGCAGCAGCACCCACATGTTCTTTTCCAGTTCATGCAAGCGTCCTCGCCTATCATGGCATTCCAGTTGCCTTGCACGACCAGAATGTCTTTCTTCGGTGTTTTATCCACAACTTCTTGTAGCTGGTCATAGAAGTCTTCCACATCTGCGTCATCATAGTCTGATGTTGGGGCATATGCCTGTATGATGGTGATGTTGAATGGAGTTGCTCTGAGGCGGATGGTGATGAGCCAGCTGGAGACTGGCCGACATCCCATGACAGTACTCACACTGTCCTTGTGGACAAGGAACCCAACTCCCTGCTCATATTTGTCCTCTCTGCCACTGAAATACAGTTTGTGGCCTTCCAGAGTAGTTGTTTCTCCAATGTTCTTCCATCATGCCTCACAGAGTCCTAGGATGTTCCAGCGGTATCAGTTCATTTCATGTGAAATTTAACTGTTCACAAATATATCTAATATTAAATAATTCCATCTTGTCATTCATTTTTTGTGTAATTCCAAATCACAAAATAAATCACTTAGCATAACATACTGAATGATACATTAATCAAAAGACCCAAATATTTAAACATTTCACCAGTTGAAGCAAATTGATAACAAATAAATTGCAGTTTTAGCTTGTCCATTTACCTGTGATATCTGGGTTTGTCAGTGGCCATATTTTTCAGTTTTGTCTAAATGACAATAATTTATGGGTATTTAACAAATGCTGATATTTGATCAATAGTTAATCTAATCAAGTCATATAATTAATTCCCTTGTCCTCTATCATAAACATCAAATATAATCTCAAAGTAATTTAACCTTGATTCAGTTATGCACACCTAAGCATGACACCAGTGATCTGTTAGGTCAGTCCAGTTCATATTGTCTGTACATAGGTGCATTATTATTGTCTGATAACATGTAAACAGTAGTCTAGCAAATGCCCATCACAAGCACAATCATCAAATTTGTTATGAACATTGTGCACTCGGTAAGAAATTATGCCTGAGATGAATCAAGGGTAATGAAGACTGATACGCAGGCTCGAATCAACATGCATCATAAAATGCATAGGTTGGAATTTCCGTTCATTAGAAATGTGTTAAAAAGTGTCAAAACTAAACTGGGAGCCCTGAGAGACTTATTATTAGTAATGATACTTTATTGGGACATGACCTCATATTAGTGCCTATCAGATCCTTTCAATGATAAGATGTTGATTTGAATCAGACTGTGAACACAACATAGTTTCATCATAAAAATTAAGGTTGTTTATTGACTCATGTTCTTTGACCCAGAAGCTGTCTGTTAGGCATTTACTATTCCTGAAGACACTCTCTTGCCGGTAATGTAGTATTTATACAGTATGCAAAAATATATATGATATTGACACTTGTGCCAAATAGATACTAATAAATAGTATAATTTCTCTATTGATCTATCTTTCAGGGAAGCAAGATGTCTTTGTTTCCATGCCAACAGGAGCAGGCAAATCCTTGTGTTATCAGCTGCCAGCAGTTGCAGCAAGAGGACTTACTTTGGTTGTCTCCCCATTGATAGCTCTTATGCAAGATCAGCTTGATCATTTGCATTCCCTTGGCATTCCAGCAGAGTCCCTAAATTCTAAACTGTCTGCCACTGATAGGAAACAGATTCTTTCTGATCTTGAATGTGACAAACCTAAAACCATTCTGCTTTATGTGACCCCAGAGCTTATTGCCACAGATCATTTTAAAAGTCTAACTGAATCATTGATGAAAAAGAAGATTTTAAAATATTTTGTGGTTGATGAGGCTCATTGTGTCTCACAGTGGGGTCATGATTTTCGACCTGATTACCTAAAACTGGGGACATACAGAAGAAAATATCTGAAGCAAGTGCCATGTATTGCGTTGACCGCTACTGCAACTGCTCAGGTTGTTACAGACATCGTTCAGCAACTTGGTCTTCAGCAGCCGCTAGCAAAGTTCAAGATAGGCAGCTTTCGTCCCAACCTGTATTATGACATTAAGATGAAAGAACTCCTCCAAGACCCATATGAGGACTTGAAGAGTTTTGCAGTAAAGGCCTTGGGTGGAGTGGTGGAAAACAAAGGTGACAACTGGGTGAGCTTTGCTTTTGTGTTGTTGATGATATAGTTTTGGACCATGCATGGGAACCAAGTCTGTAACAAGAAAGATAGGGGATTGGAAAAATAGTTCCAATTTTACTCTCTTGTTTTTGACACATGGCTATTAAAAGCAGTGTTGCACCTTGAGGGAGTCTGAAGAACATTTTTCCACTAAATTTAACAAATTCATATATCATGATCATTATATGGTAACCAAGGTACATAAACTGTCCCTTGGCCACACGGGCAAGGTGCAACACCGCAGAACATCAAGTGAAGAATGAGGATAACTCTATTTTATTGTTTAAATTAGTTAATCATCATATGTCTCCTTGGCAATCAAGATTGTGTCATCTTAAGGTTGTGTAAATTTGTGTATCTAAAATTGGAATTCTAGATTAAAGATGAATCACTATGAGATACAGCTTTTGTATCAAAATTATGTCAGTACATTGTTATGTTTATTTAATTTGCGTTGTTTGTTAGAGTTTGGGGGGGGGTTCAAGATATGTGTGGGTTATGTAGAATTGTAATTTTTGTAGCTGACCTAATCCAAAATCAGTGACAGTTTTGTAAACAATATTGTTTACATTTTTCGGACTGAAAGATAAATATTAGAATTATTTTCTTGGTCTGAGCCATTTTCTTTACCATGTACTTTATTATAATTTCAGTCAAAGACCTTCTAATTATGACTAAGATTTTATCTTGTAAACATTTTTAACCTTTGAGAATGAAAGTTTCCATTAGGAAATAGTTTTTTTTTTAAAAATGCTTATTGTGACCTAGGTCAGGTAGAGGGGTATAAAATCTTGTTTATTGGAAAAAATTATTTATTTCTGCAATAACATATGAACCAGAATACACTCATATTGTTGTGTTCAGTGTTTCATTTGGTCTGGAATTTATTTATTCAAATTGTTTATTCACTGGAAATTCAAAGGCTTATCTAAAATAATCTTGGAAATAGAGACTTGGATTTATAGTGAAATTCAAATAAGGATATATTCTTGGATATTATAATTGTGATTCAACAAAGGACTATTGGCACATCGATTTGTTACTATTCAGGCCATCACAGGCACATTCTTGGATATTATAATTGTGATTCAACAAAGGACTATTGGCACATCGATTTGTTACTATTCAGGCCATCACAGGCACATCAGATCTTTCAGCATTGGATTATATTGGAATACCACTAAAGTTTAATCAGAACTTTATTCATTAGGACTTGAGTTAGTAATCCAAGGTAATTTGTGATTTAATTCACAATACCATAAGTTCCTTTTTTTTCACATTTTCACTTTGTTTTCTAGGGAAATAAATTATTTGTTGAATTTTACAAAACTTGTTGGTTTTCTCTCATTTCTGTTACTTTGTTTAAGACCATAGAGTCATAACAATATGAAGAAATAAGCTTTTGTCTCAAAAAGCATTTCTACATGTAGATTCCTTGGTTGATGTTTTGTGAACTAATGAAATGAAAAACTGAATTCATCATTATATCATTGTGAACTAATGAAAAGAATAACATTGAATTCATCCTAATACAATTTAAAACAAGATAGGAAGACAAATATTATTGTAGGACAAATTTGAGTTAAGTCACTAGAAGGTACTTGGTGTATGTATTAGCACACACTTAACATAATTTTTAGCTCACATGGCCAGGTGAGTTTATGGCATGGCCCTATGTCCCAACAACTTGTAAACATTTACTGAACAAAATTTTACCATATATGATTGAAAACATTCTGGCATAGCTTAGATAAATTTCAGATTTGTACAAATTAAGCCCAGTTGCTGTCAGATATGGTTACTCTTACTGAAAAAGTAAAAACCCATTGGCAGTAACTTTGCAAAAAACACTCAGCAGAATGTTATCTATTTGACAGCATCCTAGCTTGAAAGCCTTTCACTTCACACAAATTATGTTAATCTGTCATCAAGATATAGGCCACTGTTATTACAAATAGAAAAGTATTTAGACAACACTATCAAAAGAGAAACAATGGAACAGAATTCAACCAGTTTGATAAAAGCATCATGGCATAAAAGCCTTTTGAAAACGGACAGATAATGTTGATGTGTCTTCAGATATAGGTGAAGATAGAAAATGATAATGCTCTTGCATTTTACTGTTAGGCAGAAGTGAGACATGCAGTACAACTAAAAAGGTTGCTTCCTTGCTCTGGATAATTTATGATCATTACTGATTTCCCATAGAGCATAAATATGGTATGAATCCAATATTTTCTGGTAAACGGCTATCCAATCTTCCAGCAAGCAAGAAAAACCCGCCACACATAACCAGGAGGAGCATAAATAGAATCAACATCGGTATGCCATATATCCATGGTATATCAGAAGTCCTGTCAAGAGTATTCAGACAAAATGTACAACACAAACCATACAGCTATTTTAAGACAACTTTCACATGTGAAGGACAAAACAGAAAATTTTAAAAAATGTGTCATTTATTATATGTAATGATTGTGAGAATGATTACATTGGGGAAACAGGTATTGGGTTAGAAATAAGGATTAAGGAACATATCAGTTAAGAGAGTCATCGGTCATACATAAACATTGTATCGATATGTGACATTCCATCGTTCCTGATCAGACCAAGGTCATCACATTGGATGACACCATATGGAAAAGGAAGGTGAAGAACGTGATTGAAATACGACAGCAGAGGCCAACAGTAAACAGGAACAAGTGACTTGAACTACCATCCATCTACACCAGTCTTGTATCACGTGACCATTATAAGTCATGTGATGAACATTAGCTGCTGATGTAGGCAGTGTTATATTGCCAAAAATTTTAAATTTGTAAGATATTTATGCTGTGAGTATGGGAAATTACCAATGATCATGAGGCATGTTGTGGGTTTTTTCTTTAAATCAATCAGTTACACTTATCTTTTTTTTCAACGCTTAGAACAAGCATGGTTGTGGCATTGTGTACTGTCGGACACGTGTTGGATGTGATGAGGTGGCCAACCAAATGAGTCGACATGGGCTGCCCTCCAAGGCTTACCATGCAGGCCTGAAGACTGACATACGAGAGCAAGTTCAAGTGGAGTGGATGGAAGGAAAGTTTCCTGTCATATGTGCCACCATCAGCTTTGGGATGGGTGTTGATAAGCCCAATGTTAGGTTTGTGATGAAATTATTGATTATCCTTTGATAGGGTCTAATTGTTTAACAGATATTTGCTCTTTGACTGTCTCTGTAGATAATTAGCAGTGGGAATAGTGTCATGAGATATATGAGAATCCTGGAAAATATATCAAATTAGGGGTATCAGTCTTGAATGTGGGCATTTAAGGACACTGTTGGTAGTCTTTCTGTCACAAATTGAGTTTGCCTGCAGCATGTTAGCAGAACAGGTGAAACAGATTGTAACAGAAAAGCCATCATTCACAAACCTATCAATCTAATGTTGTTATCCCCTTTCAAGAAATCATGCTGGACTTCAGATTGAGTAAAATGACTTCTGTAGTTGAAATAGAGTGGTATGAAAATAGGGAGAAGCGGGTTAAAGCTTAATATTTTTAAATGGCACAATAAATTCTTACAAAACTGGTGTTTCACTGGCTCTGCCACTATAACACAATGTTCAGGGTCCACAAAGTGATATAACACAATGGTCAGGGCCCACTTAGTGCTATAACACAGTGGTCAGGGTCCACTGAGCACCATTGTGCTGTGTAACACATTGTAGCACAAGTCATTGAGCTGAAGAAAATGATGCTTGTGTATCCCCAAACAAATAGGAGGGTGTGGGGATATAGGAGGGGGCACAAATATACATGCTTTGATGGCACAGTTCATTGTTTATTTTGGGCTGCATCCAGTAAAACAAATGTAAAATATCATCACATTTGATTATAGACTGACTTGTGTGCATCCCAAGCAAACTAAATAGAGTGCGGTCATTTAAGAGTTTAATGTTGCTTTTTCTGAATTTATCATGGTATAAAACTGTCACTTGCCAAATCACAGAGCAAATAACACTCGAAGGGCATTATGTAAGTTGTGTGAGTCAGCAGCTGCCAGTTTATACTATGATAAAGTCAGAAAAAACAATGTTAAACTCTTATAATTGCAATCTTCATCATTTTATTTATTTTTTATTGTTCTTTTGGTTTGGTTTTTTTTAAAGACATTTCCTGTCAGTTTTAGAGCCTTGTTTAAGCATATTAATTCTTGTTGAGGGCGTCTGCTGCATACTATTTATAGAACAGGGGATTCTCCATCTGCAGTGTAATAGCTACATAAACATGAAACAAATAATTCTACCAGTGGTTGGCGATCTATGGTTTTGAACATTGCACAGCATGGTCTTAATTTTTTATCTAAATCGGCATATTAAAAGTATCAAAAGCAAGGTTTTGCTTGACATACGAACGACTCTTGTATTTGATGCTCTCATGAGTTTATTGTGACTTGGCCGAATTGTTATTGACCAGATACATGAGTAATTTTCACTTTCTTTAAATCTATCTTCGTGTTCATTGCAACCTACAGGGGCTACTTCCAAATGAAATTCAGACTATCAGTAAATGGTTATAGTGATGGGGGGTCCAATAGTCAAACAGAGCAAGACATCAACCATGACAGTTACCATGAGGGAGTAGCTGGATTTTTATTTTTACCCACCCACCCTCCACATCATAACTATCAAGGTTCACATCTTACATTGTAGGATTGTGAATGCATTTGTTATAATGCTAGTCTTTGACCCCTTCTCCTCAAATCCCTGTAACCACTTATCTGTAGTTTTAAATTCATCTGTAACAAGCTGCAGTGAAAGTGTTGACAAACACAGCCCCAATGTTCTTTACATAGCCACAATGTTCTTTACATAGCCCCAATGCTCTTCTTGGCAGATTTAGAGTTTTCCAGCTTTTTTTAAAAAAACTTAATCAGGGAAAGAATTATTTATCTTCAGAAAATTTATAAAGATTTGTTATTCAATTCTGTCAAATGATTTTATGATATTTTCTAAATAAAATATAAACCCACTGTTTTTATTTTGTTTTAAAAGATGATGCCTTCCAGTTCAGTGTTTACATTAGTTACTTTGCACGTGACTCTTTTTATAGAAGTATAAAGTAGTTCCCTGTACAGTTTGTACAGAAATAAACGCAGTTGGGTCTGATCACATGGTTATGTTCTGACCCATAGAAATCTTCCCTACATTTATCAACTGGTGCAACTACAGTTGTTACCACCAGCATGTCAGGCATTCAGTTTCATTGACAGACAGAAATATCTCCCAGAACTTGCTTAATTTGGACACGAATCAAGATCTGATGGTTGTTGATTATTAATAGAAAATGTAAAGAAGAAAAGATGATGCCTTCAGCAAATACATGGCTGCATTTATTTCCTGAGTAGCTTAAAGGGAGGAAAAAATGCAGACTCAGATGTCCAAATATAAATTCTAGAGAAGATATTGTAACCATTACTCAATCATGAGGACTTTCAATCTGTATATAGATTGCTCATGACAGGGGAGTCTGATAGTGATCTCATGCAGTCAGGTTGTGTATTTATTTTATAGTTTCTGCAATAAATATTCACTTTTCCAGCATTCTATATGCTGACTCTCTTGTTCGACCAGACATTACTTCAGCAGTGGACATGGTTATTTTAGCAGACATGAAAATTGTAGAAAACAATGCTGTTGTCTGACTCTAATTGATTCAAAACATCTGTTGCATTAATTAATAAATTCGCAAAACAGTTGCCTGTGATAATGATATTTATTTGAAATTCTTGAAATTAACAAGACAGATACATATATGTCTGTGTCTCTATCATATGGATCACGAACTCATTGAATCCTTTTCCAACAGGACATGGATTTCAGTGAGAGAGTTCATGAAACCCCATGTGACCCCATGCAGCAGTGGATCTGATCCCACTGGGCCACCTTTATATGTGCCCCATACAGATGACTTTGCTGAATCAATGGTGCCACTTTTCCAGTTTACTTGAGCATATAAAGTTAATATCACGAATAAGGTGCGATCATTCTTGTGTCACTGGTGCAACCACTGTTGGCTAACCAGGAATACCTCTGGAGAAACTCCAGCTGGAAATGGCAGTATGTGCAGATGCATTAATTATGGTTAGGGAGCACAGTTGCTGCCAGACTTTGATAGGGACCAAGGAACTGCCTCTTCACATCAACCTCTTAGATATGAAAGCTGTCATAAACTCCTTTCAGCTCTGGAAGGGCCAATTCTGCAGGAAGTCTCCTGATTATGCCTGACAATTTAGTAGTGATGACTTACCTCCTCAAACTGGAGTACCAAATCGCCCAACCTGTGCATGCTGGTTTGGCAATTTCTTCCCAGGTGTTATTTGTTAGACTGTATTAGTTTTACGTGTAGGCTCATACAGAAATAACAAGAGAAAAGAGTGAAGTCAACAAGCTTTGTATAGTTTAACAAAATTTATTTCCCTAGAAAACAATGTAAAAATTGGAAATAGGACATACGGTTTGTGAATATAATCCAAAATTTAATCCTAAGATTAAAAAATATAAGTCCTATCACTAAACAATTCTAATAAAATCCAAGTTCAAATCTCGATGAAATTCCAATATGGAGACGATGACTTCAGAAGAGTGGTGGTAACAGATCCTCGACTGAATCACAGTTTATGTTTCCGTATAACTCCAGAATAAATTTCCACTGAATTTCTTTCTCCCAGAATTTTTATAAAAAGATACATTTGTTAGGTTTTCTAGAGAATAAATTATTAAATTCCAAAAACAAATAACTTTTAAAACAATCTGGCTTCAACAATTGAAACTTCTCGAGCCCTCAAGGTTTAAAATACAACTGGATAAATTTAATACCAATTGGCTGTTTTAAGCCTCAATTTTAGGTCACATGGTACTACACGTGATAGGCTGTGTGATTTACTAATTTGAACATCGCAATAAAACAAAATGCCATTTGTCATGTAAGCAAGAATAGCCCTATCTAAGTACCAAATTCTTACACTGAAAATATATAAAATAGAAAGGCTGTTTACAATCCAGTTAACACTCGGGCCAAAATGACCTTGGAAATAGCCAATCGTTTTCGCGTAGTGTTTACAAACTCTATGAACCAGAGTTAAAAATAGTGCTAATGCAATATCTTTTACGTTCCATACAAACTGAATTTACTGAAAAAAATATCGAATCTCGTGAAAATAATCATTACAATGAAATGTAATGAAACAAAAATAAAATAAAAAGAATTTTAAAACTAACACACAAGCAATTTAATTACATATATGTAACAATGGTCATAAGCTAAGTAACAGAAAGGTGCGAAAACAAACAAGTTTTGTAAACTTGAACAATTAATTTGTTTCCTTAACATAAAAGTGAAAAATTAAAAATAACTTATAGCATGGTGAATGAAATCTTAAATAGTTCTAAAAGTTCTATCATAAGTCCAAAAGTATCAGGTATTCCAAATAAATTCCAGACTGCTGATGTACCAATAGTCTTGATGTATCACAGTGATATAATTCAAAATGTCTATATTAATGAGTCAGAAATTAGGTAACCTGGTTTTCCAAGGGAAAATCCCATCAAATTTGTCATCAAGATTTGTTTTACACTTTCCATGGTCAGAAGGCCACAATAACATGTTTAGCAAATTAAATGATCTCATCCGAAAGTACACACCCACTATCTTAAAGCTATGTAATGTGTTTACTGAAATGACCTCATCTTAAAATACAAACTCAAAACCATAAGGAAAATTAATATTTAATATGTTATTTACTAAATGACCCTTATAATCTATATTCATAAAAAATATTTCAGATCAACATGCAAATCAGATACATTCTTAGCAGATTATCATTCTGTGGGATGTTCTGTACAGACAGTATCATGTTAATCATATGGAATGGTTCCTTCATTTGTCATTTTTTTTCATCAGATTTGGGGGTTTCTGATGATCTGCCTCTTTGTGACAAGGTGGAACTACTAGCTTTATGGAAAGCGGCATGTTTTCAGGGCTGGTGTAGAGTCAATAGCATCATCCCTTTGAGTGCCTTGACCCTTCATTTGGCTGACTTTTTTCTTTATGGAAAGTGGCATGTTTTCAGGGCTGGTCTAGAGTCAATAGCATCATCCCTTTGAGTGAGTTGACCCTTCATTTGGCTGACTTTTTTCTTTGGTTCTATGAGGAGAAAAGTTAATCTTTAGCAGCGACAATATCTGGTGGGTCCTGTGGCTGTGGCCCAGAGGACCGCCAGAAATACTTAAATGAACACAACCTCTTAGCTTTGCTGAATATTCCAGTGAATTTTGATGGCAAGATTTCATTATGAATCTGATAATGCAGTCACAGATCACATAAACGTGTGTGTTGCTTTAAGTAGGAGAGCATGTTATCATTCACATAGGGAATCCAATCTTTCTCACCAAGACCCATGGTATACGTAGTATGCTCAGCATTCCCTCCTTCTGTTATCTATTCTCGTAATTTTACTATGATTGGGGAAGGTATTTAAAGGACAAAGCAAATTTTATAGTAAGTTATGAGTTACTTGAGCACGTGGAAAAACATTTATTATAATAATTTGTGTCCAAGAAAATATGATAGTACAGTGCAGACAGCAAAGTTAAGGTGGCAAAATTATCACAGCAAAATATGTTGTCTCTTTTATTTAATTGCTACTATAGTGGATTGAGCACTCCTTTTTTTTCCTTGCCCCTTTAAAATGTTTTCTGTGGATGGGTGACACTGTCCCTTGCCTTTTGTATTCTAGGTGCAATGGTCTATTTATATACACTAATTACAGCACAGTACTTAAGCTCATACTTCATTGATTTTTCAACAAAATCACTGTCAACCAAGTCTCCTTGTACACAAAAACACATTTGTCATGTAAAAAATCCTGAAATTGAAAAATTACACAAGCCCAGCTTTCTCAGTGTTGCAGATAATTAGGCTGATCTTTCAGATAATTTTTCACAAGCTATGATTATCCATTTAGCATGAATTGGCTTGAGTGTTGATGTTTTAATGTCTACTGATAAAATGCATTGATTGTCACCTTTGTTTTCTTCTGTTTTCTCTTGTGGTCTCTGTGACCTTTGTTACATATCAGTCATGGAAATTTAATTTCAGTTTTCATTATGCTTTCTGTCAGATCTAATAGTTGGAGTTTGTACATGCTCAGAACATGCTCAGAGAAAGGAGTAGTTCCATTGACCTTGAGTTGTCTATACTCTAAGCATGCTGAAAGGATTAATTCCATTGCGACATGCCCAAAGAAAAGAAGTAATTCCATTACCCTTGAGTTGGCCACACTTGAAGCATGATCAGAGAAAGGAGTAGTTGTATTTTCTTTGAGATTAGCTACCATCTTAACACTTTCATGGTTTTATACACCGTAAAGATTGTGTTAGTCTACTGATTGCATTGAACTGTTGGTCACATGTTTGGCTCACATATGGAATGATGATATTATCCACATAATAAATTTTACCACTTTTAAGCAAATATATTAATGCCATGATCATTGGATTTTACTGATTCTGTACAAATTTTAAGTTGAAGATTCACTGGATTCTCTCAGATGATTTTCTTGGTAAGGAAACATATACATTTTTCATTACCATTGTATTGATGTCATGTGTTGCATGACTGTCGGTTGTACACTCATTTTATCTTGAAGGATACCCATGGTATAGGTGGGATGCTCATCATTTCTTCTTATTTGTTCTCTTGATGCTAATGTGATTGGGAAATATATTCGACAGAGAAGTAAATGTTTTAGTAAATTAATTTTCTCAGAGAATATTTATTCAATCACTTTACTATTAAACCCTCCCACACCTCCCAGCAATGCAAGCATTAGGCCCTTCCACACTTCCCAGCATTGCAAACATCATTGCTGATGTTTCGTTCTGCTTTGACTGTTGATTGTCTGGTATACAGGTAGCCACCCAGCAGTTGAAATGTGAGGTTCTTTGGAAGAGTTCTTCTCTCTGTCTGTTGAATATATAGATGGACAAGATGAAATTTTTGACTTCCTGAGAGGGCTGGATTTGAGAGGTAGAGGAGTTAATTAATGTTAGTGTCATTGAGTAAGTATTCGCAGAAAAACATAGTTTACAATATTTGCTTTACAAATAGTTATGCATTGCTTTTGATGATCATTCCTGTTAATGACAATATAGCTTTTTATAATATCGATTCATCTTTAAATGAAAATATTAAGAAATATTACCAAATTTGTTAAGTCTTTCTTACTTTATATGTAATTGTCACTACTTGTGCATGATCTCCTGGATATCTACTTGAAATGTCTGATAAGAAAGGAGCACTATAACACTTGATATTAGCTGTAATTGTAGCAGCTTCACTCTCACACTACACTAAACTTGCCCTTGTTATTTTTTTCAACTACAGATTTGTTGCCCACTGGACTTTGCCAAAATCAATGGCTGGATATTACCAGGAGTCGGGACGTGCAGGGCGGGATGGTAATCCATCATACTGCCGACTGTACTACTCCAGACCAGACAGAGAAACAGTTGCCTTTTTTATCCAACAGGAAACCAGCAGATACACTGTTAGTTACATACTGTGTAATAATTTATTAGGAATTTGTCTAGTCTTTTTATGGTGGGTCCAGGAGCATTTGGAATTGAAACTTTTGTATAACAAGTCTAACTTGCGACTTTTTTTATAGATAAAAGAACGTGAAAATCATCAGGGTCTCTTATTTTGTCATTGTTCTTTTTTACAATTTTTGTCTGCAGTTAATTAAACATTTCAAAATCATTGCCATATTTAAATGTTTCTTTTCTCTCTTCTGAGAACATACTGCACTTACCAAATGAATCATCCCTAAAATATAATCTTGTTTTTAAGATTGAAGATGTAGGTCATTGCTACTTATTTGTTTGAATATGTGTGTCTGCCCATATACTTCAAGATCTAAGGTTTAAAATTTATGAACTTGATATATCTCTGGTAACAAAGATCACAGGTCATAAGTGACTTAGGATTTAATCTGTTGTTCTAAAGTTCTTATCACCATGCTTTAATAGGGGATGTTAATCTGTCCATCTCTCTGCCCATATCTGTATCTTCTCCTAAATCACCACACTGTGTACATAGGTTGAACATGCAAGAAGGGTATAGTTTAGTACAAGGTTGTTATTGCTAGATCTCCTAAACTACTTGGAGGATTGCCGTGAAACTTTACACACACATTCAGGCCAAAGTTTAGTTGGCCCTAAACAAAGAAGGTGATGCTATGACAGTCAATATGGCTGACACAATTATGATCTTGAAAATCTTAAACCTGCTCCAATTCCTGAATGGACAGTCATATTAACATGCTCTATTGACTGAAAAGAATTTCTAAGATTTCAAGATATAACCATCTCTACTTTTTAACTGCTGAGTACTGAAACCATGTGTAATACTTTTGAACTATAACAAGAGTTTCTAATTAGCCAATATGGCAGCCATGTTGAATGGAAGATTATTACAGTTTTCATTTAGAACCAAATAGAACTCATTAATCAGAGTTACTGCCCTTTTTTTTTAGTTGAGTCCATCTTCACATTAACCAAACATTTTGGTCATATTGAGACTGAAGATTAAGAGGGACAAGCCCCTATAGTCTGAATCCGAAAAGAAAATTTACTCAAGACCCCTCAGATCTCATTTAATTAGATTTAAGATCATTGAGTTAAGGGTGTTTTCGGTGCTGTTCCTACTAGATAATTTCAAATTGATAGTTTTATAATTGTTGATGAATATTCAGATTGTAAATTGTATTGGAATACTTGCCATTAAAGTTTAAATAGGAAAATTTGGTATTTGTTTCAGCTCTAATTTTTATGTTCTAGAGGGACAAAAAGGTAGCAGAGATGAGAAAAAAGTCAGCCCAGCAGAGTTTTGAGGCCCTAGTCAAGTTCTGTGTAGATGTCAGGTGAGATATTATCAGGAAACACCCATGACAAATACAGTCTAGTTTCTTTTTCTGACTTCTGACTTCTGTACAACAGACTCTTGCATAAATTGGAGTCATTTAAAAAGAACAAAATTTCAAATTATATACCATCCTAATTTCTTTATTCTTTTCAAGGACTTTGTTTTGATTGCCATGTCATGGACTCTTTCCAAACTCCAAAATACCAGGGTCATTTAAAAAGAACAATTTATCAAATTATATAACGTCCACTTTTTTTGGTGTTAGTTATGCTCTTTTCAAGAACTTTGATCTGTCATGGACTCTTTCCTGGTTCAAAATTACCAGGGTTGTAGTAGGTCAAGGCCAGCATGCTTGGACTTCATGTATCTTTCAGAGAGTTTTTGTACATCTCATGATGGTGAGAAGTAGTCACCTATGCACGAGTGGTAGTATCTGCAGCAGTGTCAATAGTTTCTTTAGGCTTTGATTAAAGTCTTTCATTTGCATATATTTCATACACCCCATAATCTTGTCATACTTGGCCTTGACATGAATAATTACAAAACTAGGACAACTCATTCTTTGACATGTTTGCTTGCTTTGTTTACTTTGTGGTTAAGGTCTCAGTTATAGAAATATTGCATTAAGATTTTGGTTATTTGCTTACAAACTCCTTCGTAGATTTTTTTTTCATACTAGTGATGAATTATTATGAATTAAGACAATTAATTCTGTAACAGAGACTCTTGCTCCTTTGATGTAAAGGTCAAGGTCACAGAGAATTTGTTATGCTTTTGGTTAAAGCTTTCATTGACTTGTATATCCTAATCCCCATGATAGATTTTCTCATAATACCTGCCAAGAATCATTTTGTAGTTAAGATAATTCAGTTTATGACACACTTGCTCTCCCTATGATCTTAGTCTTGTTCACTGTCGCAGAAAATTTTGCATTACAGGTTTGGGTTTTTACTTATACTCTCCTTGATGGATTTTCTTTGCACTTGGGATGAATCATTATGATGATAAACTATATAATTCTGTTACTTGTTCTCCCACCCCTCGGATCTTAAGGTCACGGTCATAGAAAATTTGTGTTAGGGTCTTGGTTAAAGTTTTCTTTATTTGCTTTTGTCTTCTAACCTCCTTGAAATAATTTCTTTTTGTACTTTGAATTAATTATTATTAAGCTAAGACAATTTATTCTGTGGCATGCTGTCTCAACTTTTTTGATTTTTTGGTTAAGGTTATATATATAGCAATGCTTCAGAGATGCTCCTAGGGCATGTGATTGTGTGATTCAAGCAAAATTTGAACAGATTCGTGCACTTGTAAAGCAGTGATGCGCGAGGACTCAAATTAATTTCAATTCATGCATATGAAAAATGTATTCTGTGCAGTATACAACTTTATTTAGCTGTTCACCTGTAAAGTACTTGTTGAAATGGTAAAAATATTGAAGCACTTGTCGCGACGTATATTTTGTCATAACTGTTGACATATCTGGTTTCTTCGGCTTAAGATGATTGGTTGTTTTTCTAAATATAATTGGCACATTGGGCTCTATAACAAACATTGTGTCAAAGTTTGAACCTTGCATAAAGGAGTTTTACAGATGCATGTTTATAATACAGGCTATCGAGAAAACCCAAAATGGCCAGTTCACATCTATAGATGACAATTTAGCTTGGCAAATGCTGGCTGATCATAGTAATAAAGACAATTTATTTATAAAGTCAGGAAGTATATCAGATTATATGAGCTGGGAAAGTATTAAACGAGATGCAAGTGGGTGATTTTGAACCAAAAAGTGGCATTAAATTTGAATCCGATATACATGCTGGATGGACCAAAACAGATGACATGACAGTCAACCCATCATTTCAGCAGTATTTTGAGATTAAATGTAATAAAGGCAGGCAAACAAGCCAAATTAAAATACAAACAACTTAAAAGTAGATTGCACTTTTTGTTTATTTTCTAGTCACAATTTAGCCCAGCGGGACCATGTGCTGCAAAACTATATATAACCCTAATGTAAAGGTTACAATAAATCTAATAAATAAGAATCTAAAAATGAAATTAAAAAGTAAAGATATTTATTTGATTAAAATACCTCTGTTTGAACAAGTAGACTATAGCATTAATGAACTTAAAGTCCTAATACAGCATTACGGAATAGTAAATCTAGCATAGTAGTCAGTAGAGTGCTAATTCA
The DNA here is from genome assembly GCA_016617855.1 of Megalonaias nervosa. Lineage (NCBI taxonomy): Eukaryota > Metazoa > Mollusca > Bivalvia > Unionida > Unionidae > Megalonaias > Megalonaias nervosa. Next base: position 20,084 of record JAECUM010033315.1, read on the forward strand.
AGAAAGTTAGACTTCGGCAGCGCTTATGCTAGTGAAAAATCCCTGTGAGCTGTGAAAGGGAATTCTCAGTAGAGAACAGTATTCATACACAGATATGAAACTGATTAAGCAGAGAAACAATGACAGATTAATGCTTATACAACTAGAGGCAACATCTTTTAAAGAATTTGATTTTAATAGGGGTCTTACAGAGTGGATAAGGAAAAAAGTGAGAATGATATTGAAGTGTTATGTAAATAATGAAGTATGGCCGTTTCTTCCTCCCCTTCAGTTTTGTTCTACTCCCCCCTTATTTTTGGGACAAGGGTTGGGGGGATTCCCCATTATGATAAAATCCTGGGAGCATCTCTGATGCTTTGATTCTGGGATCAACCTGCAGACCCTGTCTGCCTTGTTCAAATAAGCTGTGTTCAGAATGCTTTTGGGTAAATAAGTCAGAACTTTTACCAGTCTTTTGTTAGAATTAAAACTTTTGGAATGCTATGGAGGTTATAGAAAGTGTAGGATAATGTTACCATGCATAACTGCTCAAATATTACCAACTAAAGAGGGAACAGAATTAATCACAGCGGCTGATAACCCATTCCCCGCTCCTGTTCACTTACCACATTGAGAACGAGGAATTGAAATCAAACTGTACCACAGAGACAGGAATTCATTATTTGTTTTTGTGGTTCCAATTCTTTATGAATATCGTGGTTGGTAAAAACCCACACAAATCTTGCAAATTGATTATTTTGTTGTGATACCAATTCGTTTTGGTTATCATGGTTGATAAGGACCATAAATTTAAAGTCCCAAAACACATCTATTTTTTTGTGGAAACAGTGGGACCCCGATTTCTAATCCATGAAAACAAATGAAAATGATATATTATGCACAACCACAAAAATGTTATCCATTAAAATAAGTGAATTCACAGTTTGTGAAACTTGATAAATTCTTTTTTTCCCACTGGCTAATATTAGAATATAAGAAACTGTGACACAAATTATCAGCTAAAGTACTCTATTTTGAAAAACAGGTTATCACATAAACTGTGGACATTTTCCCAGATAATTAAATAAAAGCAAGTAGCTACAGGGAGTAATGTTAGCTGCCATCAGATAATTGAATACTGTTCATTTAGTCATTATTTTATTATTGCCACTTCATTGGTATTAAGGCAGAACTCCAGCAATTCCAGTGCTACTGTTTTCAAACTGCTGGAGGTTTAGCTTTAACATATAGTATTTTACACATTCACATTTTCACATTAAGCATGCAAACCTCTAAAATCTATTAAGAAATCAAAGGAAACAAAGGAATGAATAGAAGAGGATATCTACATTTTTTGAGAACATACAAGTCAGCATTTTGCAGGCTAAGAAAGAAGCATTATATTATCATGAGTGGCAAAGTCCCAAGTCATAATACAAAATGTTTCCACTTCACAAGCAAAATATTTCTTTCTGTCTACTCAAAAAATTTACATTTTCTTTTATTATATATTTTTTAAGGTACAAACTGGTGATTTGCAAAGCTTTTTTCTCCATTCTGTGCCAATGCACATGGCTCTATTGCCACATCAATAAAAAGAAGTTCCAAAATAGCAGTAATGTTAGAACCTTGTATAAATTTAGCTTGTACAAAATAATACTTCAGAATATGTATTTTGTCAAACTCATGACTGTTTTAAAATAAAAATAAAGAGATTTTTATTTTTGTTCACATATTTCTTATCCGGATTGATACAGTGATTATTGGGGGTGTGGGTAGTGTGGAAATATCACAGAGTGGTTGTATCCAACAGACTTCATAGTGTAATATATCTTTCATCAAAAGATTTTAATGATTGTAAGTTTACTTTTTTGCATGTTGGTTCTTTTTGTTTTTTTCCATTTCTGCATTGAAATGTGAATTTTTTGGTCTTGGCCAGCTTGCTGTCTAGTTTGGTAACAGGCCCTGTACCCAAAGTTTGATTGTCACTCATTTTTTGGTTTGCAATCACCACTGATCAATGCCCGATTTCTCCACCATTTTCAGACATGATTATGATTGTGTTGAGAGGAGTTAGTATGACCACTTGCACAATTTTATTACTATATTTAACCAAGCATAAATTTTCCTGAAAATGTGTTTGTATGTCATAGAGTGTACAAGGCATTCGATGTGTATGGGTGACAAGAATATCTAATGGCAACAATTTCGGTGTAAGTTCAGTCACTAATAATTGTAGGATTCGTGTTGAAAACTTATTAAGAAAGGTAATACTTGAAGAATACTTTCTGTTGTTTGGAATTCACTTTAAGGCATCTTTTGATGGCACCTCCTTTTTGATGAAATGCATACTAAGAGTATGCCTTCTAGATACATTTTAAAATCTTTGTCCTGATGTGGGGAGTGAGTGCAAGAGAGAAAAGGAACAGAAGAAGAAAATTAAATAGGCCTAAATGCAGCAATATAGATTTATATAACATAAATAAGGGCAGATACATATCCTAATTTGGAAAAAAAGGTAGTTCAAAATGTGTTATCACCACTATATTAGAAGTTTAAATCAGTTTCTATCCTGACATTTGAAAGTTTGTTAAAATGTGTGTGTGTGTGCGAGAGAGAGAGAGAGAGATTTGGATTTTTAACATAGCTTTAAACAGTTTTCGTCATATCGCTGTGATCTCTGCCGTGTGGCAGTCTATTGTGATGTCTAGCACTGGGACATCATGCCGCAGACATGTAGCATGATTTCCGACCCAGTCACATTATCCTGACACCAGGCCAACCTGTCCTAGCACTAACCTCTTAATGCTGAGAACCAAGCAAGGCAGATGTCATTACCATTTTTAAAATTATTTGGTGTGACTCTGCCAGGGTTCGAACCCGTGACGTCCCACATCCGAGGTGGATTCTCTAACCACTTAGGCCACCAAAGTGGTCAGACTTGCAGAGAAAAAAGTCCAGAGAAATGTTGGGTCAGGAGACTTGCAGAGAAAAAAGTCCAGAGAAATCATGGGTCAGGAGACTTGCAGAGAAAAATTCCAGAGCAATCATGTGTCAGGAGACTTGCAGAGAAAAAGTCCAGAGAAATGTTGGCTCAGGAGACTTGCAGAGAAACAGTCCACAGAAATCATGGGTCAGGAGACTTGCAGAGAAAAATTCCAGAGCAATCATGGGTCAGGAGACTTGCAGAGAAACAGTCCACAGAAATCATGGGTCAAGAGACTTGCAGAGAAAAAAGTCCAGAGAAAACATTGGGAGATCACCATGGTCAATTTTGGGATGTTAGATATCTGGATACCTCCCAAACATTTTGATTCTGAGTTCGGAAATATCAGGATTATTTTAATGATAGGAAACTGCAGCACCACCACAATATCTAAGAATGTCACCAGATAGGACTTGTATTTTATTTCATGCAGCTGCCTCCAGATTTATTTTTCTAAGGGTATGGCACTTGTAGGACTTGGAATTTGATAGTTCTGAAGTGCAATGAGGTGACTCATAAATACAAATCTTTTCTTTATAAGAGCTTATAATTTATATTGAATTTTAGCCAGTTTTCTTAAAATGAACAACTATACTTGCAGCATCTTTTCAATTTGACATCAAAGTGAAAACAGCTTAACTGCAGCATGTTGCAAATTTTGTTTCTTCTAGATTAAATTGATAAAGTTTTTACAGTATAACTCAAATTCAGTGATGCTTAATTTTTCTATGTTATAAATTTTTTTTGTTTGTTTGTTTTGTGTGCATCTGGGACCCTGGGCATAATTTTTTTAGAATGAGAATTCAAAGAGATCAGGGTGGCCATAAAAACCAATAAAATCATAATCAAAACCACGATTTCATTAGATAATGAAACGAGTTTCATTCATGGTTCAATTCCTGTGTGTGAAGATCTTGTCGTTTATCGCTCTCAAATTTGACGCTCACTCGGATTTCTAATATCGACTAACTACCTGTGTAGTAAGTATGTTTTCTTATTTTATACATTATTATTTTATTATTTATACTTATTACTATCAAATGCATAAAGTTTACATCCATTTTCATACTTTGCATAGTGTGGTAGTCATGTTGGTGTAACCGTAATTCGTCCAACTTTTCTGTGTGGAGATAAAGTCGATTTATCAACATTTTTAACAATATACTAATTAAAAATAAATAGTCTGCTGAATTTAGCACCGGCATTTTATCATGCTGTCATAGTTTTGAATTTGTCAGATACGTAATGCAAACAGGAAGATGCATTGCCATAATGATGGAAGTAGTACCGAGTGACATCGTTCTCATGGCTCGAAAATATGTAACATTTCCAATTTATATCAAGTGTGTGACCAAAATCAGCACACCATATAGCAAATTCATAACTTTTCAAACACTAGATACACATTTTTAATAGAAATGATCAACAGCTTATGAGGTATAAACTTCTGGACTGCTACTTTGTAAAAAAGAATTAATTTCTAGATTTCTATTTTTGGATAGCTCCTGGCATAATATCTTGGGGTTTATGGGGGAAAATATAAATTCATAACACATTTGTAATTAGGAGATCTTCCTATATCACATGTCAAATCTAAATTTTTAAAAAAAAAAATTCTTTCATCTAGTTGAAATATTCCATTCATTAAATGGCTGAGTCTAACTCAAAGAAATGCAAGCTTGAAGACACTGATGGAGATCATGGCAAGTTTCAGACTGATTGAATTAAAGTCTTCCCTGCAATTGTAGATATATCCAAGTTAGGATCTTCCCATGCTTTTTACAAAATATGCGACCGCTCCGGTGGCCTAGTGGTTAGAGCATCCGCCTCAGATGTGGGGGTCGTGGGTTCGAACCCCAGCCAAGTCATACCAAAGACTTTAAAAATGGAACTAACAGCTGCCTCGCTTGGCGCTCAACATTAAGAGGTTAGTGTTAGGACTGGTCGGCCTGGTGTCAGGATAATGTGACTGGGTGGGACATCATGCCACATGTCTGCGGCATGATGCCCCAGTGCTAGACATTACTATAAACTGTCACACTGCAGACATCGTAGTGATATGACTGAATAATTGTTAAAGCTACGTTAAAAATCTAAATCACACACACACACATACAAAATATGCAGTAAAGACATTAAAGTGGTGGCGTCAGGCATATATGATCTAGAGGAACACTTCAGGACAAAACTGCATGAAAGAAATTTTGAAATGAAGAAGGGAGCATCCATCGAAAGCTTCTTTGCTCAGCCAAAGCAGGAAGATGATAATGTTATAAGTAAAAAGAATGAAATAAAGTTTCAGAAATGTAAATAATTATGTAAATATGTGAAAAATACTTTGTGTATAGCATTAGTTGTTTTAAAAATGTTGATCTTATATAATGTATGAATACATTTTTTCATGTAAGGGTTTTTTTGGTCTTTGTAAGGTTTTTGTTGGTCAGGCATACAGGTTTTCATCTCAAGGGGTTGACACCTATGTTATAGTAAGGGTGAAACGATATACTGATTTACCAATCAACTGAATTTCAGGATGCCCAGTACAATGCGATACAAGTATAGAAACACTGGTAATTTTCTTGACCTAGATTTAAACTGTCCAGAACTAACATTGAGCACACCCCTGTCTTCTATTAGGTGTAGCATCATTACAAACATGGCAGCTTCTAACTGTGAGCTCATGAAGAACCCAAGAGCAGAGATTTCTGTTTAGAATAATTTTTCACTAAAAAAGGAGCTTGGCACCAATACTCTTGACAAAACTGTGTGTAATATGTGCAAAACAGAAATCAAACATGCAGGTGGTATGACAAACCTTGCAACTCATTTACGATGTCACCATCCATCATGGCATAAGTACATTGCAACAATGTGAGATGATCCCTGGCGCAACAGCCGAAGATTCTAGTAAAGACATACTGAATGTTTCAGGTTGGCAACCAGTGATTGTGGGTATGATAGATAGTTGCACAGACTAAATAACAATGTTCATCACTAAGAGCCACAGCTATGACTCATGCTGTTGCCAGTTTCATCATTCATAACTTGCATCCATACAGTGTCAAACAAGGGATTCTTAAACATGTAATTGGTGCTTGATCTGCAATATGTTGTACCATCTAGACAAGACTTCTGTGAGAAAATTATCCCAGATAGGTATTTAAAAGTCAAAGAGGACATAAAGTCATTCTTGTTCTTATCACTTAAAGTTGTATTAACAACTGACAGTTGTTAGTCTCTCAGGTTGAAATCAACAAATGTTTTGGAATCATTGATTTTACTAATTTACTATATTATTCATTTTTCAAGTCAAAGCAAGACATTTGTCAATGTGATAATTCATGATCACATGTATTTTTACTTTTTTGTTCATTGTCTTGATTGTAATGTAGTATATGAACCTTGTTATCAGTTTAGTTTGTTGAAAGACCTTTCTAATCAGGAAAAATAATTTGCATCTCTTCTGCAAATTTCTTATTCCTGCTGGTAGAAGCTTCTCATTCATGTTGATGTGTTTATTGGTTTCTAAATTATTGATGTAATTATTACATTTCATGAGTGTTTTGGTGAAATAAAAAGCAACATGATTTTATTTTCTTGTTCAGATTTTATTATATGCAAGGAAACTGCTCATTATTACAGTACAAAATAAGCAAAATTAATGTTTGAATCATAAATGATGTCAATGACCAATACATATTGATACATATTGCAATAAAAACATGCTGTTTTTCCGACAATACTCAATACCCTTGTGTAAATTAGATGACTGCAGTATGTTCTTTCAGTTTGATAGTGGTACAGGTTGTGAAATTATTAAAGTCTTTCAGCACTTTATAGGTTTTCATTGTATTTTTGAAATTGCTGCCTTACTTAGCTGTTGGTTTTTTCTAACCAATAAGAATCTGATTATCATTTCATAAAAAAAACTTAGCCAATCATAATGCATGGTTTTGCTAATTGTTTACCCCATTGTAAAGCATGTCCATCTACAAGGCGATATAATTTTTCTGACTCCCTTTCATAGCATCATGCAGGCTTTGTCTGTATAAGTTCTCGGAATTATTGAAAATTCAGTTTTAGTTCCATTGATGATATGAAATTGATATCAAGCTATTAACCCAAAAGCAATGTCAGTTTCACACTGCACATTACATAAACACATCAACCTATGCTGCTCATGAAGAAATGTATATAATCAGATCAAGGCAGCCAGACTATAAAAATGTGAAGTTCAGATCCATAATATTTCTCTATCACATGGGTGAAAATTAGTGTCTGATGTTTTTCTGATACAGATGCCGACACTGGTGTATAGCAGAGTATTTTGGGGATCAGAAGCCAGACTGTGGATCCCAGTGTGACGCATGCAAAGAGCCGCAAAGTGTTGAGAAAAACTTGTTAGACCTTCAGAAGGGCATATACACCTCCATGAGCCAGAGAAAAGGTGGAGGGATTCGCTGTGTGGAAGATGGGAATGATGATGACATGTATGGAGGGGGACGTAGGGGTGCTAAAAGGTAATACAATAACCCATGCCGAAAAGGTCACCCACTTGCTTAACAGTATTTTGACTCTGATCTGTCATAGCCACAAAGTGTTTCAAAGATGGTGATAGGCCTTCAGGAGGCCACATACACTTCCATCAGCAAGAGGAAAGGTGGAGGACACAGATGATGATGACGTGTACAGAAGGGAGAATATAGAGTTATAAAGGTTATACCATAACACAAGCCTAACACGAATGGAGGGTGTTGTATAGATGCCTAAAGGTTATTCAAAAACACAGGCCTAAAATGTACAGAGGGGGTGTATATAGATGCTTAAAGGTTTTACAGTAACGCAGGCCTAACATGTACAAAGGGAGGTGTATAGATGCCTAAAGGTTATACAGTAACACAGGCCTAACATGTAAGGGGGTGGGGGGAGTGTATAGTTGCCTAAAGGTTGTACAGTAGCACACTTCTAACACGTACAGAGGGAAGTGTATAGATGCTCGAAGGTTGTACACTAACATGGGCCTAACATCTACAGAGGGAGCTGTATAGATGCCTAAGGTTATACAGCAACACAGGCCTAACATGTACAGAGGCAGGTGTATAGATGCCTAAAGGTTGTACAGTAACACAGGCCTAACATGAATGGAGGGTAGTGTATAGATGCTGAAAGGTTGTACAATTATACAGGTCTAACATGTACAGAGGGAGCTGTATAGATGTCTAAAGGTTGTACAGTAACACAGGCCTAACATGCACAGGGGTGGGGGAGTGTATAGTTGCGTAAAGGTTGTACAGTAGCACACTACTATCATGTACAGAGGGAGGTGTAAAGATGCCTAAATGTTGTACAGTAACACAAGCCTAACATGTACAGAGGCAGGTGTAAAGATGCCTAAAGGTTATATAGTAACACAGGCCTAACGTGTACAGAGGCAGGTGTATAGATGCCTAAAGGTTGTACAGTAGCACACTACTATCATGTACAGAGGGAGGTGTAAAGATGCCTAAATGTTGTACAGTAACACAAGCCTAACATGTACAGAGGCAGGTGTAAAGATGCCTAAAGGTTATACAGTAACACAGGCCTAACATGTACAGAGGCAGGTGTATAGATGCCTAAAGGTTGTACAGTAATGCAGGCCTAACATGTACAAAGGTAGGTGTATAGATGCCAAAAGGTTGTACAGTAACACAGGCCTAACATGTAACCCATTTGGCAGTAATCTGTCTTAACATCCAGTTATTTACCAGTCATATTCCGTTGAGACCACATCTAATGTTTGCAGGTTTGCTACTTTACAATAATTAGACATTAATTCTCTGATCTGTCATATCTTTAAAATATCCTGAACTATCTAGAGGAACTGACCTATAAGGACATATGGTAGTCTGTTTGAATACATTGTAGCTTTATAAAGGTTTGACAAATGATGTTCTTTTCATATTCACAAGGATTTTTAGGTGTCTCATAGGTCAGTAATTTGGGCCTCAGTACTAATAAGAAATATTTCAAAATCGTTTAGAACTCCCAATTTTACTGATTTACTGGACATTCTTAATCCAACCCAGAAAATTGATGGGCCCAAGTCCCTTTCCTGTCATTTTAGAAATATCTCTGATTCATGAAAAATGTGCAGTGGTATTCATCACCTTCTGATATTAATAATAATTTCCACTGAAAATCCATGCAAACAGACAGCTCTTTAATGTGAACTACAGTACTCACAATGCCATATTTATAAGAATGAAGGTTGCAGATTGGCTGAAAATAAATACCAGTAAAAATTATAATATTTCCAGGAGAAGCCAACATATGGTAAATTGTATGCAATGGTCGGTTTGAACCTACAACCATTTTCATTTTATCACTGTCGTCACATGTACTACTGCATTGTAAATGGTGAAATCTCACCAGACCAGATTTTTATAATGAACACATACACTGGCATATATCTGAAATACAACAGCATACCAATGTCATCATTTTAAAAGTATCCTCTTAGATTTTGAATAGGATGTAAGCATTTTTTACAGGTCTCCCATGAAAGCATGGAAATTTGGACAAATATTAACATTGCTGTAACTTGGGCAAATATTAAAATTACAGTCTTTCCATGAAAGCATGTTCATTTGGGCAAATATTAACATTACAGTCTGTGGGAATCAAAGTTGTTGTATGTGCCCATGATGCATACTGCCTTGTAATGGAATACATGATATGTATGTAAGCATGTTTGCTTATAACAGGATAACAGGCACTTTGTTATAATGAAGGGCCATACAGTGAGGGAGTGCTGTATTTACTGTTGGAATGCCAGTGCCACAGTATTTAAAAGTCTTGGTATTATGAAAAAATGAAATATAATTATACAGAAAAATAGAACACTACAATAGATCCCACCATATAAAATCATCTGTGCATAGAAAAAAGTATTTCTCATTTTGCATCTCTTTATAGATGGGGCATCACTGTATTAGTTTCCCAGATTAGTCAGTGGACAGGGTTATTGAAATAGAATGTAGAGGATGAAATAAGTTAGCTCGCTACCTCTGTCAGTGATTCAACCTTTTTTTAGATTTGTATCACTCCCCTTAAAGAAGCTTGAAACATTTTGCAGGGCTATTTCGTGTAGATGTGTTTCACTCCCCTTAAGAAGCTTGAAACATTTTGCAGTGCTATTCTGTGTAGATTTGTATCCCTCCCCCTAAGAAACTTGAAGTTCGAGTTATTGTCCCTTTTGTTTCGCGGCTTAATGCAGTGTGTATAACATTATCTTGTTAAAGCAAATAAAAGTAATTATTATGCTGATTATGTGAGGATGTATATATCATAAAATAACTTTTTTAAAAGGAGTTATTGCCCATTTTGACTGAATACAGCATATGACAGAATCTTCTTAACAGCTAGTCTCACAGACTTCAGTGAATTTGTGTAAAACTTGGGAAGTGCAATTATCAGCTGAAGATGCATACATTGACAAATTACTGTGCTCCTGCAAGTTTTTGTTTGAGTTATTTTTTTTACTTGGAGCCTGGTATAGCGTATTGCAGAATAATTTAAACAGAAAAAGTATCACAGTTTTCAGTGGATTGCCCTGAAACTATGTCCGTGTTATGGTCATTGTTTGAATATGTGCTGATCAACAGGCATCTTTGCACATACAATTTCTGTGAGTTATTGCCCTTTATGCCTTGCAGCTGTAGGACAGTTTCTTGCAAATGCAACTTGTCTTGCATTTTTTTACCGATCGCTGTGAAACTTGGTACATGCTACGGTCATCATCTTCATATTGACAAATTTATCTGCTGCCATGATTTTTGTTATTTAAGTTTTTGATTTACAACTAATTGTAATGTGTAACACAATTTTGTGGATGCAGCACTCTTTGAGTTTTCAGTGGAATGTGGTAAAACTTAGTTATGTATAATGCTCATATCATCAGTTTTGCAGGTTGACATTTGGTTTGCTGACACTATTTTCATAAGAGCTATACCCTTATTTAAACTATCATGGAGTTGGTGTGAGAGTTGGAGTTGTATTTATGTGAATGGCATTCTTCTAGCTATGCTATGATATTATGTCACGTATAAATAGAAATGCTGTATTACTGTGAAATCATTTATTTTTGTGGATATTTTCAAGATTGTACAATAAATGATACTTCTGTTGCTTCTTAAATTCATGGCTTGGAGAAGGGGTTCAGATGTTTCATTGTATGCACAGAATGATCATTATTCACTGAGTCTTTAAATATCTTCTTTTAGCAACCACAAAATCCACTAAAATTGATACACTTTAAATCAGTGTATATTTCAAGTTCCAGCTGCAGACTGCACAGACCCAGACCTGTCATTGCATATTGTGATGGCAGATCCGGGTGTGTACAGTTTGTTTGGAGCAATCAGTAGAACAAACAACATAGACACTGATCTGCCAGTGCTCTATGTGACAGATGATCAAGGTCTATGGTGTTTGCAGTGGGACTTGACTTATAATATATATATATATATATATATAGATATACACACACACTGATTGTTGCACAATTCCATTGCCAAATGTTGTTTATGTTTACAGGGAGTGGAATGACGGTCAGGGAGATGAAGATAGTGATGAAAGTGAATATTACACTCAACAGGCAGAAGAGAAGAAAGAAAAGCAGGAGAGACATAAGTTAATCATGGATGAATTCAAGAAGAGGAGAGGTGTATGTGAAATTGTGTCAAATATTTTTGCTTCTGCCTGTCTCATCTGAACTGCAATAATAATAACATAAGTGTGCAGGGCATAACCCAGCTGTTGTCTTGCCAGCATAAGCATAGTGAGACATAGGTGTCACTTGACTAACAGCAACATCAGTATAGTGACACATAGGTGTCACTTTTCTGACAGTTGAAAGCAGTATGGTGAAAAATTGGTATAACGTTTGTAACAGTGACAGCAGGATAGTGAGATACTTTATCAGTTTTCTGATAGTGATAGCAGTATGGTGAGACATTGGTATGGTTTTTCTGTCTGACTGCCGTATGGTGAGACATTGATATTTCTTTTCTGACTGTGACAGCAGTATGGTGAGATATTTTATTTCTTTTCTGACAGTGACAGCATTATGGTGAGACATTGTGGTTGCTTTTCTGACAGTGAAAGCAGCATTGTCACAGTTTTGATTCTGTGTCAGTTTTGCTATCAAGTATTTGCTAAGCAGATCAAGAGGGAATATGGTGTACAGGTGACACACTTGGAGCCATCAAATTGTACACACTTTGTCATGGTCATGTTTGGATGACCTGATTATATTTTCAGGCCATGCCAGCAATTTTTTAGGTTTTGCACATATTTAACACTTTTTGGACTTGCACTTTTTTAATAGAATCCTTATAAGCACAACGAAGCAAAGACCACTTGAGTTAGTAAATTAAATTTTGTAGACATATTTATATTCATATCTAAATAACCTTATTACATTGGCAGGTCATTACAGCAACTTTAATATTAAAATATTTGAACTTTTGGAATTTTTATTTCAAAGCAAAACCTTTGGTATACATATTTGCATAAATTACACTTCTTATGGCAGTTTTTCAGATTTTGCTGCAAGTTTGCATTTTTTAGATTTAGATTTTTTTGTCGGCAGTGTTTTACAAGCATGCGTTTTCATGGAACAATTGGTGTGTGATGTTAAGGGAAGGTGAGACAGTCACTTATTTTTGTAATGAATTCCATTATCCTTTATTAGACCACTGCCCACAGTGCATCTGTAAATTTAAAAATCTGTCTTCCAAGAACCACCATTGTATACCTAGACAAAACCACAGCTTTGTCTTTCCAGGGCCATAGCCAGAATTTGCACACTTTTTTCACTTTCTTCATTTGTGTGCATTTAAGAAAAACAAACAACTTGTATGCACTGTTACTCAGTGATTTGTATAGCTCAATAATACATTAGCTATTAAAAGATTTGCACAACTACAACACATTCATATTGTTATATATGTTTAAGTTGTATTGTTTGTTTGCTTCTCTTAATGATTATATGTTATATACATCTGTATTTTGTACTTGACCTTGTCCAAAATCAAGTTCATGTCATACCTGCCCAGTGACATTTATTTGGTAAACAATATAATACATAGCTAAAATTTCTCTTTGAGTGTGGATGAAGTATTCAGTCATTATCAGTGGAGGTAAATATGTTTATTTGAATCTGAGTCTAGGACATGGTTTACTACTTGGAAATTCCTAAACTTGTTGACAACTTTGATTGTTTTATAGAGACTAGCCTACATCCTGGCTGTATTATTGTGACTTAGTTTTTTATATAAAAATTACTCATTCTTGTCTTAATATCTGAAGCAGAATTGGTTTTATTGTTGTGTTCAGTTTTTAATTTTGGTGGATTTATTTATTCAAATTATTATTAATTGGAGTTATAAAGTGCTCATTAATATTCTTGGACAGAAACATTAATTTGGAATTATAGTGAATGCAAACAAGGACATTTTGGATTATATTATTGTGATACATCAAAAGACTGTTGGCACATTGCCACAATTCAGACCACTGGCACTTTAGCATATTTGAGACTACAGGCACATCAACACATTCAATATTGGAATATTTTTGGAATACCACTGGAATTCAATTGGAGCTTCATACATTTAGACTTGTGATAGAACTTTTTGTGACCTTGTGGGATTTGATTCACAATACTGTAAATTCTTTTTAAATTTTCACTTTGTATTCTAGAGAAATAAATTATTTGTGCAGTTTTACAAAACATACTGGTTTTTGCTCTTTTCTGTTACATAGTTTAAGACCATAGAGTCGTAACAATATGAAAGTCAACAAAGTATTTAAAAGTACCTCATAGTTGTTGGATTAGACCATATGTGTGCAAAAGTACCTCTTGGTTGTTGGATTAGGCCAAATATATTCAACAGTACCTCATGGTTGTTGGATTAGGCCATATGTATACAACAGTACCTCATGGTTGATGTATTTGGGAATATATTTATGCAACAGTTCATTGTTGATGGCTTGGATTGTATTATACATCACAATAAATAAGCAGAGTTGGTAACAAAGAAGAGTTGTAGAATTTGGAAGTGTGATTTATGTAAATTAATTACCAGTTTTTAATCAAAGATGTTCCAGTAAAACATACTTGGGACCAAGGGAAAGCACTTTCAATGTGGTGAAGTAATCTAAAGATGAATTTTATTATCTGTTGCATTTTATAATTTTGTATCATTGTCATATGAATTATTTGAGTAATATTCTTAAATACTGCCTTCCCTGGGTATCATCTATACCTTAATGGAACAACCCATAAAGAATGTTTGAGCATAGAAAGCAGATTCATTTACTACAATGTGTTTAGAAGTGATATGAAATGAGGAATCACTATAACAATTTTGGACTTGCACTTAAGTAAGTTAATTACATTTTACCATTAATTTAATGATGAGGTAAAGTTTTAATTAAACTATCTTTGATCCTGGATTAGAACATTTTTTTTTAACGGTTGTCAGCTCATCTGGCCATAAGGGCAAGTGAACCTGTGGTATAGCCCTGCATACGTCATCAGTCATCCATCAGCAATTCTTGTTACCACACTGGATTCCATATTTCAGATCTAATATGAATTCATTTTAGAATATGAGTTTATATTATCAAAATTTTGGACAAATTCAGTAATGAGCTAGATCCATGAATATTTATGAGATGATCTTTCATGTGATTGTCAAACTTTGTTTCCACACTAGAGGCTGTATTTCTAATTTCTATTTTTATCAAACTTAGAATAAATGCTTAATGAATATTTTGGACACATTCAGCAGTAAATGAGATTAACACATACTAATGAGATATCTTGCATCTGATTGACTGAGCTTATCATTCTAGGGGCCGTATTTTTGATCCAATTCTCATCAGACTTGGAATACATGCTTATATAATTACAGTCTTGTACAAGATTGGATCAGATTTGGAATACATACTTATATAATTACAATCTTGTCCAAGTTTGGATCAGACTTGGAATACATGTGTATATATTTATGCTTTTGTACAAGTTTGTAATACATACTTATATAATTACAATCTTGTACAAGATTGGATCAGACTTGGAATACATACTTATATAATTATGCTCTTGTACAAGTTTGGATCAGACTTGGAATACATGCTTTATGATTACAATCTAGTACAAGTTTAGACCATACTTGGAATTCTATCTTATATGATTATGATTTTGTACAAGTTTGATAATAAGCTAGATCCACACTTATTCATGAGGTGATCTTGCATCTGATTGGCTGAGATTATTAGAACCCTGGAAACCATAATTCTGATCCAGTTTTGATCAAACTTTGAATATGGGCTCATTTTAAAGATCTTGGATGAATCTTGTAATGGGCACAGTCCATGCATGTTAATGATAAATGATCTTTGCATCTGATTGTCTGAACTTGTTGCCACTCAGAAAGCAGTATTTCTGGTCCCGTTTTGTTAAAACTCGGAATATATGTGTGTCATCACTATTTGATTGGGTAAGCTTCTTTCCCTTCATGAAGTCACATGTTTGATTTGATTTTGATCAAACTTTAAATATAGGCTTTTATGTGGAGATCTCAATTGAGTTTGATAATGCCTGAGATTTATGCACATTAATAAGGTGATATTCACGTGATTAAACTTGTCCATTATCTTGATGATTTAAGCCTATTTACCTTTTCATGCAAGAGCCATGCATATTAATGTGGCAGTTTCGCATCTGATTGGTTGAGCTTGTCAACAAACAGTGACACTTTCTGATATCATTTTATCAAACATGATAGTCTTGTATCATTAATATATGTATATATATATACATTTGCACATACTAATGAGGTCATCTATGCAGTATTGAGGTAATCTTGTGTGTGATTTGCTGAGCTTGTTACCACTCTGGAGATTGAATTCCAGTCAGCTTTTACCCCACCTTGAGCTTATAGTGTCACTGTCATAGATGAGTTTTATAATACGCAAGATCTGTGCATATTGGTGAGTGACCATACATCTGATTGAGCAAGCTTGTTATCTCATTAGATATAGAGACTGTATTTCTCATCTGCTTTCAATCAGACTTGGTAAATGGATTTATGTCACCAACATTGATTATGAGCATGAGATTTTGCATTTTAAGTATTAATTATGCATTTGTATAAAAAAGAACGTTTATCAGAATATGCTAAAGTACATAAAATCAGCATTATAAATTTTGGGAGATGGTTTATACAGGTTGTGTTTTATTCAACATTACATAAACCTGGCATATGAAATGGTCATCTGTTACAACTGTTACGTTATGTAAGCCAGGTAAGTAATATGAGGCCCTCTTGGGCCTCTTGTTACACAGAAGAAGTTAAATTATCTAGGAGAATATTCACCTTACATATCTGTAAAATTTACAAACTCTAGTGGCTTTAATGTGACAACCTATCATGCTTCCAGGAAACAAAATTTTGTAATACTTAACTCAGGTTAAATTTTGTCACTTTTATGCCTTGCCAGGGCAAAGGTTGAATTTATTTTTTTACAAGACCTGATGTCAGATTAGGATATTGCAAGTCACCAGAAGTTTGTTGACTCTCTCTAATGTCTATATTTCCTGTTTTTATTATTGGATTACACACAGGTGTGATATTTTCCAGGTATTAATATGTAAGATCTAACAAATTATTCCATGACATCAGATGTTTTTCTTTTAGATTTCTTCTTCCATGTGAATTGATCTAAAATCGGGGGTTTCACTTTAACCAGATGTGTAGAAGTTACAGATTGCCTGGTGTATTTACCATGTAGTGAGACAAAGTTTGAATTTTCAATGCACCCTTCAGCCTTAAGTGCTGCAAAAAATCTTTGGATCTGATTGTATTTTACCACAGGGGAGTGCAGAACAAGGTAAAGAGAGACAACGAGTGGAGGAAGAGAAAGATGATTTCATTCCCCCTGATCCTGATTGCCCATTGAGAGATGCTGGCAGTCAGCGGATTCCAAAATTAACAGTGAAGGTGAGATCAGGCATGTTGTATCAGTGACAGTTGTTTTATATTTTCTTTCTCCTTTGACCTGAACTATCTTCAGTTCAGATCAGATGGTTCCTTGATCCTCATGACACAACCAGGCTACATGGTCTGGAACCAATTATTATCAGTGGTCAGTCCAAGAATCATCATTAGGCTCCCTCATCTATAAGTCAAGAATATTGACCATGTAAGATCCTGTCCACATCCTCAAGCACTACCTGAAATGCACAGAGACAAACTATGGCAATTACAAAAGAATCTTTCTCCCTGTAAAGTCAGGAAAACAGAATATCACCTCTCAAGCCCTGTCTTCATTGCTTAAGTGGGTTATGCACAGCGTACTTTGATGTGTGAAAATATCAAAGTTGCCTCATGAAGATTTCAGCTTTGAAATTAGAGCAATCACTGTAAACCTTGCATTCAGATGCAGCATTTTGATGTGAGACATCATAAAAGATGTTGGCTGGTAAGCATATTAAACCTTAAGATTTTATCTTGCTGATTTAGCTTTGCAGAGTCAAAATCTGAATACGGTTGGACCTGCATGAGTGACCCAGACGACCATTAGACCTAATTAAACCAACACAGCTTCATTGGATTCACCAGTGAATTTTGACAGTAAGATGATTTCAGTAAGCTTCTTAACCTTGTGTTGTTTTAAACAGGAAAACTGCATTCCCTCCACCTGTTACCTATTCACTAAATGTTAATGTGATTGGGAATGCATTCAAAGAAAGCAAATTTTATAGTAAATTATGTTTCTCCAAGAATATGTACCCAGTCACATTACTTGAGAGTCTCGCAACCATACTGCTATGCAAGTATCCTCATTGGTAGTTCGCTCAGCATAAAAACAGTCTACACGTTGAGGTGACCAGGGGAGGTAATGTGCAAGAGTTGTTGCCCTTTACATGTTAATGACAGAAAAGACAAATTTTAGTTTTATGAGGGTAGGTTTATATTCCTTGTGTCAGTGTTAATGTGATCAGGTAAGTATTCTTATTGACACAATTTACTCTAAAATTTGCTTTCATTTCTCTAACTGAAGTTGTCAGCATATTTGTTTACTGTTTATGAAATTGTTTCCGCTCTGATATATGTGATATCTCCAAGATGATAACAATTCCAACCATTAATTTTAGGAAAAAAGGTAAGAAAACTCAACTTCTTGCCAGCATTAATCAGGAATTTCAGTATTGACACAATACATGGGTCTTTTAAAAAAATATCCCTGAAATGAACAACAAAACCCAGAGTCTATTTTACGATTCTAGAACTGAAAATATGGTAGGGAGAGGAGTTTTCTATGTGATTTTGTAGAAATTAGCATGAATACAACAATGTTTATCCTAGAATATACCCTGAAACCAAACTTAAGGCTGTTAGAGAAGTTCCACTTGTATGCACTGATTGAACTTTGACTTATTTGACAAATTGAAATATACCAGCATGGATGTTCATGTTAGACTAAGTTAATAA
Source organism: Megalonaias nervosa (assembly GCA_016617855.1). NCBI lineage: Eukaryota > Metazoa > Mollusca > Bivalvia > Unionida > Unionidae > Megalonaias > Megalonaias nervosa. Next base: position 38,597 of record JAECUM010033315.1, read on the forward strand.
TCAATCAAAATATTATTAAGGAAAATTTATCACAAGCATGGCTGATTTTAAACTTATGCATTGAAAAGTACTGATCTTTAAACCTTTACAATCATCAGTTACAATGTAAAGTCAATTTTAAATCTTAAATTGATCTTTCAGCGATTTGTTAGTGTAGCAGGCATGTGCCTTTAGTTTCTTTGGGGGCTTTTTTAATATAAAAAAATGTCACACGAGCTATACTGTTTGATTAATTGCTTGGTGAATTTTGCTTTTAGAGAAAGGAAATGACAAAAAGAGCTTTTTGAAAGAAATTGTAAGGCTTCGAGTCTTCAATCATGTAGACACAAATTTAACACTGGAAATGTTGATATACAAATTCATGATTCATTCTGCTACAAAATTTAAAATCTTTCTATGGTCCTACATATTGTGATTAAAATTTTCCAGGCTCGAGAGCATTGCTTGGGAATGTTAGAGTCAGTGCTAAAAGCCAACTTCATACAGCAGTACCAGGACATACCACATAGATTAGCAGCTGCAGACTATGAACCCAGATGCTGTGCTATCGATGAAGAACATAGGATCTTTCATGCAAACCGACTTGCAAATGCATACAAGGCTGGTATCATGAAGATTGTCACTGAGATCAAGAAATGTACAGCAGCTCGACAGATACATCCCTCTTTGACTCCATCCTGGCAGGAGAGTGGCAGAAGTATGGACTTGTCCACACCTCCAGAGACAAATGGTGTGGAAGAAGGTGATTTGGGTTGTCTAGCAGAGATATCAGATTCTGAGATGACCAATTCATTGGGGTTGCATGATGTCAAACAAAAGTGGTTAGTTGTTACGGAAGGATTGTCTAATTCTGTACTAAACAGTACTTCTGCTGACAAAAGTTGTGACTTGTCCTCAGATATTCTCTCATTTTTAGGGGCAGGAGATGCAGATAACAGGTTTTCAAGTTGTGTAGAAGGAATGTCCGAGTCAGATGTAGGTAACAAAAATTCTAGGACAAAAAGTTCAACAACACCAGTCGGAGAAGTTTCTGTTACAGCTGAGACTTTAACAGAGAATTCAAACTTAAATGAAAAATTTGTGACAGCAAGGACTTTATCAGAAAATTTACATTCCAGTTCAGACAATTTCAGTTCTGAGCCAGGCCCACTTGTTTCGGATTCATTCATTCCTATAAATACAAGTTTACTGAATCCTGATATAGACAATTCTACGTCCTCTTCAAATGCTGTGATTGGATTTTATCGAGAGCAAGAGTTGCAGGAGGAAAAACTAAATGTCAGTGTTATAAATAAAACAGAAGTGAAAGCTGTTCTAGAAGGTCAGCAAGTTCCAAGAATTAAATACTTCTTTGAGACTGAAGAATACAAAGCACAACAAAAGCAAGGAACACTTAAGCAGAGGGAAAAGGAGGACAACAAAGGCAGAAAAAGACCAGCTGAGTCAACAAGGGTAATAAATGAATAGTTGTAATTATGTTAAAAATGGTAGAAAATTAATAAATTAATGGCTCAAATGCTGTTAGAAAACCAAATATTATTATTTTTTTCAACAAAAATTTAAACATATTTATGTCCAGCCATAAATGATGGTGAGGTTAAAGCTGCAGTGGATTATTGTCTTCTGTGTGTATTCAGGTGTACATAGGGTTCAAAATGTGTGCATTCAGGTTTACAGAGTTCACACTGTACATTCAGGTGTACATAGAGTAAATAGGGTTTACACCGTGTGCATTCAGGTGTACATAGGGTTCACACTGCATTCAGGTGCACATTGGGTTCACACTGTGCTCATTCAGGTTTACATAGAGTTCACATTGTGTACATTCAGGTGTACATAGGGTTTGCACTGTTTGCAGTCAGGTGTACAGAGGGTTCACACTGCATTCCAGTGTACATAGGGTTCACACTGTGCACTCAAGTGTACATAGGGTTCACACTGTGCATTCTTGTGTACATAATGTTAACTAAGGTTAACACTGCATTCAGGTGTACATAGTGTTCACATTGCATTCAGGTGTACATAGGGTTCACACTGTGCATTTCAATATACATAGGGTTCACACTGTGCATTTCAATATACATAGGGTTCACACTGTGCACACAAGTGTACATAGGGTTCACACTGCATTCTTGTGTACATAATGTTAACTAAGGTTAACACTGCATTCAGGTTTACATAGGGTTCATGCTGTATATTCAGGTTTACATATGGTCACACTGTTCATATTCAGGTGTACATAGGGTTCACACTGCACGTTCTGGTTTCCATATGGTCACACTGCATATTCAGATTTACATAGGGTTCACACTGTATATTCAGGTTTACATATGGTCACACTGCATATTCAGGTGTACATAGGGTTCACACTGTGCATATTCAGGTTTACATATGGTTCACACTATATATTCAGGTTTACATATGGTCGCACTGCATATTCAGGTGTACATAGGGTTCACACTATATATTCTGGTGTACATATGGTCACACTGTGCATATTCAGGCCTCGCTTGGCGCTCAGCATTAAGAGGTTAGTGTTAGGACTGGTCGGCCAGGTGTCAGGATAATGGGACCGGGTGGGACATCATGCCACATATCTGCAGCATGATGCCTCAGTGCTAGACATCAGTATAAACTGTCACACTGCAGACATCGTAGCGATATGACTGAAAAATTGTTAAAGCTACATTAAAAATTCAAATCACACACACACACACATATTCAGGTGTACATATGGTCACACTGCATATTCAGGTGTACATAGGTTCACACTGTACATATTCAGGTGTACATATGGTCACACTGCATATTCAGGTGTACATAGGGTTCACACTGTGCATATTCAGGTTTACATATGGTCACACTGCATATTCAGGTGTACATAGGGTTCACACTGCATATTCAGGTTTACATAGGGTTCACACTACATAGGTGTACATAGGGTTCACACTGTGCATATTCACGTTTTCATAGGGTTCACACTGTGCATTCAGGTCTCAAGTTCACACTGTGTTCATTGAGTTCACAATATGTACATTAAGGTGTTCATTTGAATTTATTTACTTTCTTCTGAGCAGTTTTGATTGTTGTTGGCTCATCATCTCTAGCAATGTTGTTAGCTCAGCATAACATGTTAGCTCAAAATTACTAGCACAATGTCATTAGCTTAACATCATTAGGACAGTGTTGTTACCTAAACATCATTAGCACAATGTGGTTAGCTCAACATCATTTGGACCATGTTGTTAGCTCAACATCATTAGGACTGTGTTGTTAGCTCAACATCATTAGCACCATGTTGTTACCCCAACATCATTAGCACCATGTTGTTACCCCAACATCATTAGCACAATGTTGTTAGCTCAACATCATTAGGACAATGTTGTTAGCTCAACATTACCAGTACAAGAGGTCTGAGATTGAATACAGTACCAGTTTTTATGGTTTGCATAATAGTACCTTTTCATTGGTGCTAAATTTCCTGAATTGAGGAAGGGGGTTCTTTCATTTTCACAGAAGGATCATGATTCCTTGGGTCTAAATTTGTGGTTTATAGCAGCCATGAAATAAATAAAAGTTGGCATTAAAATGAATTTAAAGTAGCACAATTTTTTATCTTTAATCTGAAACTTGATAAAATATGTGCATTTACTTTTTATATCATATTAACCATGTAGTCATTTTTACTCTCAAAGATACTATATTGTATTATTTATTGAAAATAAAATTAACCCCCTTTTTGTACAACTGTTCTCTGCCTTAGCACTATCTGTGAAATCCTCATAGAAAAGGACTTTCTTTGAATGCCATTTTTTAAAATATTTTATTTCCAAGTAGACTTTGTAGTATAATTTTTACTTTTTTTATATCCAAAATAGAGATGGTCATTTTTTATGTGAAATATTGGCAGCTGTGGTTATACCTTTGTTTACTGCAAACATAAATGTTATTTTTGCTATGTATGTAAGATTTTTTCATTTTAGGCTTATATATTTGACCATGTTGTAATTTGTGTCTTGATAAAGCATGTTTCAGTGTAAATGATTAAATGCATTTGAAACTGTTGAGTAGCAGTGCCTCACAGACATGTACTTGAAAGTAATTATGGTGAAACCCTGCTATAGCACAAATTTGTATATAACAAAATTGTGGCATGGCTCCTGAAAATTTTTGTGTGTGTATGTGATATGGATTTTTAATGTAGCTTTAACAAATTCTCAGTCATATCACTATGAGATCTGCAGTGTGGCAGTTTATAGTGATGTCTATCACTGGGGCATCATGCTGCAGACATGTAGCATGATGTCCCACCCAGTCACATTATCCTGACACCAGGCTGACCAGTCCTAACACTAACCTCTTAATGCTGAGCGCCTAGTGAGGCAGCTGTTAGTACCATTTTTTATAAGTCTTTGGTATGACTCAGCCATGTTTGAACCCGCAACCTCCTGCATCCGAGGTGGATGCTCTAACCACTAGGCCACCAGAGTGGTCTTGAAAACTTGAATATTCATTTGTAAAATATACATTTTCTTTTTTCAGAGTATGAAAACTAATATGTAAAAAGTTCATCTTTTGGGGAAGAGATATGTAAGAATTTGGATATAACATGATCGTAGCATGGCTCACGAGATTTAACAGTAATTTCCAGGTTTTGTGCCAAAATTAAGAAGAGTTTGATTTAATAATGATGTGATGCATTCATGAAGGAAAAATTGTCTTATGATTGCATCTTTCTTGATATGAAAACCAAAGTTCAAAGTTTCTGTAATTTGTTAATATTCATTTCAAATGTGTCACTGCCCTTTCATCTTATCTTAGTTTTGAAAGAAGTCAGCCCATTAAAAAATTGATTCGTGTTAATCTTATTATTATTGTACAATGAACAATAAAATCCAGTAAATCTTTTCGATTTTCCTTAATATGTTCTGTGTACAATTTTTGCTCAGAAGATAGAAAAGATTCTCATCTGAATTTATAATAAATTAATTTCAGTAATTATTAATCATCAATGTTAATCTCACTACTAAAAGGTTATAACAGTTATGGGGCAGTGATATATACCCCCCATGAATAAAATGAGAAAGCCACCAACATGTGCTTGTGGCCTTGTGGTGTTCTCAACTGTCATTCAGTCGGTTGACCAGTGATTATTATTCTGCATTTCCTATAAAAATGATCACATTGTTCCTTAACAATTATTATTGCTGTAGTTCAAACAAATAAGTGTCAGACTGTTAATTAGTGCATAGTCAAAACAGATAACAGGGTACATAAATGAGAAGCTTGAATCCCCCATTCAGGATTAAATCCAGATTTAAACACTTGCAATTAGCTTTGAGATATAGTGTTCACAAGTCAGGCAAAGACTGTGCTGGTCTCAAAAAGCTTCTTAACTGGATTTATAATTCAGTTAATTTACCTACCATTTTACAGGAAAATAAAAATAGATTATCGATGTCTGCTCAATCATCCATCATAAATACCCACTGAAACAAGTTTATGGACTGAATTGTCAGCAGTTTTGGTCATTGCCACAGACACGTAAAATAACCCTACCCTCTGTCTAACTAACCCTTTATATTTTCTGGATTCAAACCATTCATACATTCACATGAAACTGTCCTTCCAGTGTAAACACTGGTTGGAACAGAACCATTTAAGTTATAGGGATGGACAGATTGGCTGATATAATTAAACATTCTACTCCCTGCTGCTCTGCAGTGAAGCAAAGTCATAAAATGTGAGTGTATACTGGGTTTATTTTATTTTTTTCCCATGGTCCTTTAGAGAATGACTCTGGATTGTTTTAAGGAATTCACTCTAGACCCACACAATTGAATGGTTTATTCCAAACTGGTTTCAGGCAGTTTACATACATACAGAGCATTACTAGCTCAATACCTTTGACCTTTTTCAGCTGAAGTACATGAACTATTCAAGCCTAAATACATGTTTCTTTTAGAAACTCTTTCTATCAGAATTATGCATTTTATTATCGGTCAGAAATCAGACACTTTGGACCTGCTTAGCCAAATATGAGTGTTGCAGTGCCTCATAGACATGTTTGTGGAAGAATTACATTGTTTCTGACAAAATGACAAGAAAATTAACAATAATTGTTGTCATATCAAGGTCAAACAAACTTCACAAATCCAGTAGATTAATGGGAAATTGACCTTCTAGCCCAGTCTCAATTCAGTATCCCATGTAATGCATTTTATGCATTCAGTATTGGAATTCATTTTGGAACTTACCGTAATACATTTGGACTGGTGATAGAACTTTTAGGACTATTTGGGATTTAATTCACAATACTGTAACTTTATCTAAAATTTTCACTTTGTATTCTAGGGAAATAAATTACTTAATGAATTTGACTAAAGTTTTTGGTTTTTGCTCTTTTCTGTTACGTAGTTTAAGACCATAGATTTGAAACAGTACTTGGACAGTAGAAGTAGTAAGCATTGCCCTTTCAACTCCATGAATCCCAGTCCTCATTTCCTTAGTCCTGGAAGTATGGTCAAGGTCATTATTAATTAAAACTTTTTGTTAAAATATTTATGTATGATCACAAGTCCCAAACCCTCAGAAAGTTAGCTGTCACAGTTAAATTTAAAATCTGGAAGCTCTACACTTTCATATCCATGTACTGTTAGGCAAGGTCATGGTCATACAGTAAGTTCTTAACTCTGGAAGGGTTAGTTTTCAAACTTGGCCAATAGAATTTTGGAGCCTTGTCCTTTAATATCCATGTACCTCATCTCTCTCTTCTTATCGATGTACCTCAACTCCCTTCAAATCCATGTGCTTCAGCTCTCCATTCAAATCCATGTGCTTCAACTCTCCTTTCTTATCCATGTACTTCAACTCTCCATACAAATCCATGTACTTCAACTCTCTCTTCAAATCCATGTGCTTCAACTCCCTTCAAATGCATATACCTCAGCTCCCTTCAAATCCATGTACTTCAACTCTCCTTTCTTATCCATGTACTTCAGCTCTTCCTATAAATCCATGTACTTCAACTCTCCCTTCAAATCCATGTACCTCAACTTTCCCTTCAAATCCATGTACCTCAACTCTCCCTTCAAATCCATGTACTACAACTCTCCCTTCATATCCATGTACCTCAACTCTCCCTTCAAATCCATGTACTACAACTCTCCCTTCATATCCATGTACTACAACTCCCTTCTTATCCATGTACCTCAACTACCTTCATATCCATGTACCTCAACTCTCCCATCATATCCATGTACCTCAACTCCCTTCAAATCCATGTACCTCAACTCTCCCTTCAAATCCATGTACTACAACTCTCCCATCATATCCATGTACCTCAACTCCCTTCTTACCTATGTACCTCAACTCCCTTCTTATCCATGTACCTCAACTACCTTCATATCCATGTACCTCAACTCTCCCATCATATCCATGTACCTCAACTCTCCCATAGACTTAAGCAAAGTCAAGTCATTTGAATTGCTTGGCTGATCTTTTGGGTTAAAGTGTTTTTGCATGGTCATACAGTTAGGCCCAAACCCTGGAAGGAATGGCTATTATACTGTTGAATCGGTTGGCTCTTCTGATTCATTTGTACCCTGACTTTGACCATCTAGCAAAGTAAAAATCATAGGAAATTGAAATCATCCATATACATGTTACTGTGTGAGGCAGGGAACAGCCAAAACATAAAAGTCTTGTATTTTCTTGTTTTATCATTTCATATTCCTAGCCACAATCTTAGATGATTATCTAGTACTTGAGTTCATTAATTGTATTCTAGAGTGAAGATAAAAGCAGCAGAAGACCCAAATTGAATGAAAACCAGAAGCCAGGATCTAGCAGTGATGTTAAAATTCAGCCCATCAACCTAAAAGAGTCTGCAGATCTAGTTGTGAAGTACCTCAGTCCATACTTTAAAGCTGGCAAGATAGCTTCAAAGGTAAATTTCTACTGTTCATGCAGGATCTTACATGTGATATTCTGTAGTTCATACAGGATCTTAAATGTGATATTCTGTTGTTCATACAGGATCTTACGTGTGATATTCTATTGTTCATACAGGATCTTACATGTGATATTATATTGTTTATACAGGATCATACATGTGATATTCTGTAGTTCATACAGGGTCTTACATGTGATATTATATTGTTTATACAGGATCATACATATGATATTCTGTAGTTCATACAGGATCTTACATGTGATATTATATTGTTGATACAGGATCATACATGTGATATTCTGTAGTTCATACAGGATCTTACATGTGATATTATATTGTTGATACAGGATCATACATGTGATATTCTGTAGTTCATACAGGATCTTACATGTGATATTATATTGTTTATACAGGATCATACATGTGATATTCTGTAGTTCATACAGGATCTTACATGTGATATTCTGTTGTTCATACTGAATCTTATATACATAATATTCTGTTGATCATACAAGATATTACACATAATATTCTATTGTTCATACAGGGTCCTACATGTAAATATTCCACTGTTCATACAGGTTCTTACATGTGATATTCTGTTGTTCATACATGTGGTACTGTGTTTTTTAAATGGGACCACTCTGGTGGCCTAGTGGTTGGAGCGTGCACCTCAGATGTGGGAGGTCATGGGTTTTAACTCCAGCCAAGTCATACCAAAGATTTATACAAATGGTACTAACAGCTGCCTCGTTTGGCACTCAGCATTAAGAGGTTAGTGTTAGGACTGGTTGGACTTTTTAACAGTCTATGGTAGATAATTAGGATGGAGAAGCCAGATTTTATCCTTATGAACGTTTGATTCATCCAGGTATGGAGTTTATAACTCGTGTCACCCTGATTCATCTTTCTCCCAATGCATCAGTAGTTTCATTTGTGCATCAGAGAGGTGGAACAACAAACTGCCCACCATGGTCTCTCCATTCCCAGAGCCAGAAGCATGGGCCTTCAGTCAGCTCAGAGGGAAAATGGGTATATGTATTTCCTCTAGCTGTTCTAATGCTGAAACTTGCCCTGAAAATAAGGGGTATTGCTTGCAAAATAGTTTTAATTGCCCATTTGATGTGACATCCAGAGATGTCAACACTAGAGTAATCCTAATTGCCTGTCTGATGTGATATCCAGAGATGCCAACACCAGAGTAATCCTAATTGCCTGTCTGATGTGACATCCAGAGATGCCATCACTAGAGTAATTTTAATTGCCTGTCTGATGTGACATCCAGTGATGCCAACACTAGAGTAATTCAGTAATTCTGATTGCCTGTCTGATGTGACATCCAGAGATGTCAACACTAGAGTAATTCTACTTGCCGGTCTGATGTGACATCCAATGATGCCAACACCAGAGTAATCCTAATTGCTCATCTGAAGTGATATCCAGAGATACCAACACTAGAGTAATCCTAATTGCCCATCTGAAGTGACATCCAGAGATGCCAACACTAGAGTAATCCTAATTGCCCATCTGAAGTGACATCCAGAGATGCCAGCTCTAGAGTAATCCTAATTGCCCATCTGAAGTGACATCCAGAGATGCCAATACTAGAGTAATCCTAATTGCCCATCTGATGTGACAACCAGAGATGCCAACACAAGAGTATAAAAAAGTCTGAGCACAGCCTGAGTTGTGGAGCCATATATATGTGCCAAAGGCAATTCAATGTAGGAAGGTCCTGGGGCATGCTTTCCTATAAATGTTTAGAAGATTTAGTGAAAATGGTGCAATCTGGTGAATTTTTTTATTTTGGGGAGAGAAAAATACTTAATGGAAATGCATTTTTTAGACACTTATGTTTGTTGCTTAACCTCATACCTATTTGTTTACCAACTCAACTTTAGCGCATGACATTCCATCGAAAGTGTTTCTTCATTGTCTCTTAAATTGTGAGATTGACTGATTAGTGCCAAATGGAAAGAAATTGTGCATTTCTCAATAGTCAGATCTGGAAGCATTGTGTGAAACATAGGCCAAGCTTTGTCACTGGTGGCATGTGGTAGGTTATTTAAAGTTTTGATGTGACTGGAAGATTGTTAAAGCTACATTAAAAATCCAAATCACACACATTTAATATTTGCAAAAACTGTTTCTGCATTGATAACAGATGGATCATTTCTGGCCAGAACCGCCATCACCCCAACAAACAAACAAAACAACTTTGCAGTTTTGGAAAAAAAGGCACTGCCATGACTCTTTTGAGAAAGTGTATCACTCTTTTGCTTTGAAGTTTTTATTTCTTTCTCAATCTGATTGTCCACTGCATGTTATGTTAACATGTGTCCTACACCATGTACAAAATTCAAACTCATCACCATGTCTAGATTTTGTCATGCCAGGAACATCTTGAGAATACTTTTCACTAAATTTCTTTTTGTGCTTTCTTTTTTTTATTTTGGTTGCAGATCCAACTGAGGAGATGGCATTTAAGAAAAATCCAAGAGTTCACAGCCAACTAATGACAGCTAGACTCGAACAGTAAAAGAGAATGACTGAACATAACAATACATGCTAATGAAAAACTAGATATAATTTTGACAAATGAAAATGCAGGAATCAACTAAGGGCTTTCCATTTGCTTCATGGCCGTGATTTTTTTCTAAAATGGTGATTGCATTGTGAAGAAAAATGATGATAAAAAAAAGCCAAACGATTCTATGCATTTCTGTTTTGTCTTTTAGTTGTAGCTCAGATTTTTCTTGAAAGGATGACCTAAGTCTCCAAGCTACTCTGATGAGATCAGAAGAGTTGGCATCTCTGGATATCCTGGATATCCAATAGTCAACTTGATTTGTGATGGACATGACAAAGAAAATTGTAGCAACCTTAACCCTGCTGAAGCAGTCGAGATTGCCATTATTCCATCTATGTCAGAAGAAGCTCATTGATACCTGGCTGTTGTCAGGGATGCTCTGCATGAAAAGGAGTTCAGCTTTTTGATTGTGGAGAGAATTACAAAACCTAGACAGCCCTTCACTTTGAAGGCATACGAGGGGAATTGGTGCATTTTCAGTGTCTACTGCACATTAACAACGTCATGGCACTCTCAGCCTCTATCACTCATCTGACCAAGTTCATTCTTTTCCTCATTGAAGACAAGAAGCTAGCCCCTATCACAATCAGGCAATACCATTCCATAATCTCAGACATATTAGACATTATGAAATAGACAATACTGGCCACAAAAAGGACCTTTCTGACTTGTTGCCTGATTTCAACATATCCAGGCCACACTTGCTATCCTTGTTCCCAAATTAGAACCTTTGCTGGGTCTTGACTTGGCTCAACTCACATAAGTTCAATCCCCAGTCTTCCACATCTCTGAAGCATTAACAAAATTTGCTTCCTGAGAGCAATGTCTTCAGCTTACAGGGTGAATGAGCTGCATGTACCATCCATAGATCCAAACTGCATGCAGTTCCATTATGAAGGCTGAGTTGTATTATTGACACAATCAGGTTTTGTTACCATTGATAGGCAACCAACAAATAACTATCTGGTTTCTCACAATCTATCGAGAGATGTGAAGCTGCAGGACCTGGTACATGTCCTCAGATATGGAGCATGGAGACTGTCTGCAGCAACCATCAAAGGCTCTTCTTACCACTAAATGGAGGGAAGCAAAACATAACCCCACAAGCACTTGTTGCTTGGCTAAAGGGGGTTACATGATTCACATACAAGGAACTCAAAAAGGATCAGGTACAGTTGATGAAGATTTTGGCTGACAAAATATGAGTGGTTTCCATGAGCCTGACGTTCAAATATAATGTCTCAATTTGAGATGTAGTTGAGTCCATTGGCTGGCACACCTTGTCTATTTTCCTCAGATTTTATTTGCATGACATGGCCTCACAAAGTAGAAAGCAGAATCTTGTCTGGCCACTGGTAGCTGCCCCGACAGTTACCATGCTTCATTCATGACACCACAACCTTAGCACCAGTCACACAAGGTCCTGCAGGGATCACTCTTGCACATGTACAAATGCATAATATTTGGTTGTGGTTAAGAGAGGTTCATCCTTTCAGAAGAGCAGACATTGTTCTCTTATAGGGTGATGTGGGTAGAGGTTGAATGATCAAGAATCTCCTCCTCCTCTTACCTTTTGTTCAAATGTTAATTTGATTGGGTAATGCATATGATGGAGAAGGGAATATTTTTTTAGTAAATTGTATTTCTCCAGATATACTTATCCGACCACATTACCACCAATCCCTCCCACCCTTCCCAGCAAATGTGAGCATCCTGTTTCACTTTCACTCAAGCTTAAACTGGTTAAATCCAGGATATAGGTGGCCAACAGAGAGTTAATATGTTAAAGTTACTTCCCTTTGTGTGTGTATGTGTATATATATATATATACATACATATATATATATATATATATATATATATATATATATATATATATATATATATATATGGAAAGACATTTTTTCATCTTTCAAGGAAGGTTGGATTCAGAGATAGCAGGGAGTAATTTTGTTGTGTTATTGGGATCAGATATGTATTTTCAGAGAAACATAGTTTATTTTAAAATTTCCCATCCATTAATTGGTGTACAGATTAGGTTATTTTGACAATTTGGAAGGGGTAAGAGGTCATGATGGGCTTGTACATTAAAATAAATATATAATTATTATAGCAAATTAAATCTATGGGTTTTTATGATACATTTTGGTACAAATTAATGTCCAGGTACTAATGAGACAAATACACATGTTCTTTGTTGTTATGCAGATGAAGTTCCCAATGCGCTGTAGGATCAAAAGGGGTAATTATTGAGCATCGGGGAAGTTTTTTTTTATTTTTTTATTTTGAAAGTAGCTTTAACAATTTTTCAGTCATATCACTGTGACGTCTGCACTGTGGCAGTTTATAGTGATGTCTAGCACTGGGGAATCGTGCCATAGACATGTAGCATGATGTCCCACCCAGTTACATTATCCTGAGACCAGGCTGACTAGTTCTAACACTAACCTCTTAATGCTGAGCACCAATCAAGGCAGCTGTTAGTGCCATTTTTTATAAGTCTTTGATATTACTCAGCCAGGGTTCAAACCCACGACCTCCCGCATCCGAGGCGGATGTTCTAACCACTAGGCTACTGGTTAGGCAAGGGAAGCTTATTCATTGTACAGATTTTATTAACCACATTGTAATAAATATATCAGTATTAAGATAAGAATGACCAGATGTTTGTAGAAATGAGAAGTAATAGATAAATTTTGAATTTGCACTGAAAATTTATTTTATGTACCCACAGTTCATTGAAAAATGTGTTGCTACTAATTGTACTTCAGTAATTCATTTACCTATTTCTACCCAATTTTATACATGTCTATCCAATTTATACATTTTTATACATTTGTACCCATGTTTATACATTTGTACTCATGTTTATACATTTTTACTTGTGTTATACGATTTTAAATCTAAACCAAGCTGAATATAAGAGCATTAAAAAGAAATGTTTTCACTGATATCATCTTTGTCACTGTCTGTTATAAAGTTACACAAAATATATAAGAATGGAGAAGAAAAGTTGATGTTTCTTTTGGTACTGATGCTTGCAAAATATTAAAACTTGATTTATAATAAGGAGGGTAGAAAACATAAGCTGCTTTCCATCAGAAATGTTTCAGCAAACTTCGTCCTGTTACCTAGGAAAGCATTGGTAGGTTTCTAGCCTAAGGACAAATTCACCCCAGCACCACCTTTATTCTTGCTGAACTGGAAAACTCATTTGCATATCAACAGATGAATGATATCTGGCAGCTGTCAGAAGTTTTGAATCCCTATGCTGTATGATGTAGATGAGGGGGATGGAGGTATTTTAATAGTTCTGATTGTTTTGTTGTAACTTTTTTGTTTCTTTTAACATGCCAATAAAGTTAAGTTGCATTGATAAACAGAATAAAATTCTATAAAATTATATGCAGCTGGGCAGATTTATGCATGTGACATTATGTGGGTAAGTGACCATGACCTAAAAATGCCATCAAAGAACAATTCTTCTACTGTGCAAAGAACATGCTATCAAATCCTGGCCTCTCCTATGGCACACTCCAACTGGTATCAAAGCAGACTCCGATGAGGTTTACAGGTGAATTCTCTGTCATATCCTACGATTTTGAGGTAGTCTTTTAAAAATGGCCATGAATCCATGAATGCTGTGACCTACATTTGGAAAGTCTGGATTTGTGTGTGATTAATAAGCAAATGACCACCTAATTAATTTGGTGGAGCATTGGTTACTTTCATTCAAATGACCAGTTCATTCATTTGGTGGAGCATTAGTTACTTTCATTCAGATGACTAATTAATTTGGTGGAGCATTGGTTACTTTCATTCAAATGACCAATTAATTAATTTGGTAGAGCATTGGTTACTTTCATTCAGATGACCAGTTAATTAATTTTTTTGAGCATTGGATACTTTCATTCAAATGACCAATTATGGTGGACTACTAGTTACTTTCAGTGAAATGACCAGTTAGTTATTTAGTTTGGTTTGTTTAACATTAGCTTCAGTTTTTGGCAAGTCATCATGTTGAAAAATTAATGGATTATCAATCAGTCATTAGTCAGTGTGCTTGTGAGTAAAGATCAGTGACAAAATAGTATCCAAATAGAAACATTCCTTAGTACCTTGAAAGGAAGAATAAGTAGTACAGTGGAAAGCCACATATCTAAACCTTGAATATCCCAATAGCCCTCTGATCTGACTGAGCCCACATCTACCAACAGTACCACACTAAGGTATCCCAATAGCCCTCTGATCTGACTGAGCCCACATCTTCCAACAGTACCACCCTAAGGTATCCCGATAGCCCTCTGATCTGACTGAGCCCACATCTACCAACAGTACCACACTAAGCTATCCCAACAGCCCTCTGATCTGACTGAGCCCACATCTACCAACAGTACCACCCTAAGGTATCCCAATAGCCCTCTGATCTGACTGAGCCCACATCTACCAACAGTACCACACTAAGCTATCCCAATAGCCCTCTGATCTGACGGAGCCCACATCTACCAACAGTACCACACTAAGCTATCCGAATAGCTCTCTGATCTGACTGAGCCCACATCTACCAACAGTACCACCCTAAGGTATCCCAATAGCCCTCTGATCTGACTGAGCCCACATCTACCAACAGTACCACCCTAAGGTATCCCAATAGCCCTCTGATCTGACTGAGCCCACATCTACCAACAGTACCACACTAAGGTATCCCAATAGCTCTCTGATCTGACTGAGCCCACACCTACCAACAGTACCACATTAAGGTATCCCAATAGCCCTCTGATCTGACTGAGCCCACATCTACCAACAGTACCACACTAAGGTATCCCAATAGCCCTCTGATCTGACTGAGCCCACATCTACCAACAGTACCACACTAAGGTATCCCAGTAGCCCTCTGATCTGACTGAGCCCACATCTACCAACAGTACCACACTAAGGTCAGTAACATGGACATATGCAAACGTCTATTTATACAAACTAAATAGGTGTCCCCAGGACAGTTTGGATAGATGTACTAAGATGGTAATGAAATCTTTTCTTGCAGGATTTGTTCAAGGCTGTAGCACGACAACTCTCTCACAAGTTAGCGAAAGGTACCATTGGTCAGCCCACAAACAAAGGTATTTATAAATTTTTGCATGCTTTTTGTCTGTCTGTCAGTATGTATGTATGTATGGATAGATGGATGGATGTATGTATGTATGTGAAATGATGCATCCTTGCCCATGTTAGATGTTGCTGTTCAAAATTTTTATATCTTCCTTTGTTATGGAAGAGTGGTAGAAATCCCTTTAGGCCAATAACATTATGATATATTTAAACAGAGTTTGCATTTAGGGATCTTGTGAAAAAAAATAATTTTAGAAGCAGCTCTGGTGTACTCTTTCAACTCGGGTATTTGGCTAAAGAGTTGTGAATTTATTTTGATTTTCATGAGAATCAGTTTTCATTGCTTTACAAACATGTACATATTTTAGAGCACTTAATTTTCCTGGGTTTTGAGAGGGGTTGTATTGCTTTATTAAAAATTCACTGTTTGTTGGGTCTTTAAATTTGTGGTTGCTGAAAACCTCCAGCTCCCTAAAAAATTGATACCTCACAAAATGGTAACTCTCTGTTTACAGTATTTGTCATGATTTCACCAAAAATTGTAATTGTAAACACTCATTTGGAAATAGAGACTCCAGTCCTGGAGGAAATGAATTTTCTCAAAGTACAGTTACTGTATATACCCACTTATAAGACAAGCCCAACTGCAAACATCACATAATGCACCAGCAGATCATTCTCTTTGTAATTTCAATGATTACTCATGACAAACTGCATAGACCCTGATCTGTTGCTGCACTATGCAACAGTAGATCTGGGTCTGTGCAGTTTGCAGTTGGACTCAACTTATAAGTAATTTTTTAAAACGTTTTATTGATGTAAAGGTGGATAATACACACAAGTAAGTATATATGTAATAATTTTGAGGCAGCTATTTTTATCAATATTATGTTGATTTCATGCCTGAAATTATTTCTTTACAGTGAAAGATGAGGCCAAAAGGATGATCAAAGAAGTTTTTACAGGTCTCAAGGAGATTAAATCAGAGGTTGATATTCAAAATCTATGAAGACCAATATCATCCTATGGAATAACCAGCTAACAAAAGGGTCTGTTAGCAAATGATAGTACTTTTTCTGTACAAGGAACTTGCTGAGACAATTAGGTTGACTTGATGTTCAGGTTTAATAAACAAATGGCATCCTCTTGCATCTGGACCTGTGCATTATGTGCCTGCTTACGAAAAGTTAATGTGAATAAATTTTTTGTTTATATTGTCAACTTTTTTTAGCTCTAGCATTGCAGTGCTTTTCAAATGTCCATATTTCTGCCCACAGTGTACACCTTTGTTTGCTTTCCTCTCTTTGAACCAGTTTTTCACAACAGTTTGCATTGTTCAGAAATCAAATTTACCCTAAACCTTATACCATCAGCAGCATTCAGCTCTCCAATATTTAGTAGTGTGTGTGTGTGTGTGTGTGTGAGAGAGCAAGGATTGTGTGATGTAATATTACATAACTCCTCAGACACCTTTCAAAAGATAGACTTTGAATCTTTCCATATGATTGGGAATGGTCTGCAAATGTGTGAAACAGTTATAGTTATATATATATATATATATATATATATATATATATATATATATATATATATGTGTGTGTGTGTGTGTATGGTTGGCCTCTCTGCAGATTTTGACTGATTCTGAAATTCTGATGGCTCTTGCCAGACATTATTTCCAGAAAATTGACATGGTAGCCATGTAACTGTGATATCTGGTATAAAAACTTACAAGTGAGATATAATGGCTTGGCACAAAGAAGAAAACATTGATGTACATAATTATTAAATATACCAGAAAATGTGTAATTTTTTATTTCTGATTTGATGCTTCTTTAAGTGTTAGTGTTATCCTTTCATTATTAACTGATTATTCCACTCTGCAGTTTTTAAAAATTAATTTGTTATTGACAACAAGCTGACTTACTACCTCAAATTTTAACACCTAATTAATGGGCATTTCCAGTAAAGTCAGTTCCTCATCCAGAATCTGTTATAACAAGCACTTTTGAACAACCTTCAGATGTATATGGATACAAAGGGCTTTATTTCTTGTGTTGTAAATTTCACATCTTTAATTTGCGTCTGCCTTGGATGCGGAAGGTCGCAGGTTTGAACCCCTGCCAAGTTATACCAAAGACTTATAAAAATGGCACTAACACCTGCCTTGCTAGTCGCTCAGCATTAAGAGGTTAGTGTTAGGACTGGTTGACCTGGTGTCAGGATAATGTGACTGGATGGGACTTGATGCCACATGTCTGTGGTATGATGCCTCATTGCAAGAGATCACTATAAACTGCCACACTGCAGACATCGTAGCAATATGACTGAAAAATTGTTAAAGCTACATTAAGAATCCAACACACACACACACACACACACACACACATCTTTAATTTCATATAATTAACACAGGTCAAAATAATTAGTTGATGTTTTCTTATTATTTTATATATCACCTCTGATTTCATATATGCAACAATCTGGCTTTTTAGAACTGAATAATGAGCTTATTGCCCCTTTGTTAGATTCCACCTATAGTAGGGTCATTTGCAGATCACTTTTTACTATTGTTGCCTACACAGTAAAAAACTAATATACTTGATGCATTTCATTTCTATTAGCCTACTGTGTCAACCTTTGTTAATGAAAGCATGTATATTAAAGATGAGATTTATGCCTGCATGTTTAGAATTGCAATAAAAGATTTGTGTCATTCATTACAAAATGATGAACTTTATTGCAAATTAAGCAAATTTTTATGAAGCATGTTTGAGTATCATGTATGCAAGTTTTTCTTCCCATGAAAAATTAAATCCAATTCAAGAAAAGTAGTACTGACAGATAAGCCTACCCTGACCTGGTGTTCGAGCAGTGTTTTGTAGCATGATGACGCTTAACTATATTACAAGGTCCTGGAGCTGGGTTTTTTTGCAGCATTTTTACATGTAACTAAATTACAAGGTCCTTGAGGTGCTTTTTGCAGCACTTTGACATTTAACTCCATTACAAGGTCATGGAGCTGTGTTTTGCAGCACTGACATTTAACTCCATTACAAGGTCCTGGAGCCATGTTTGGCAGCACTGTGACATTTAACTCCATTACAAGGTCCTGGAGCCGTGTTTTGCAGCACTGTGACATTTAACTCCATTACAAGGTCCTGGAGCTGTGTTTTGCATCATAGTGGCATTTAATTACATTGCAAAGTCCCCGAGCAGTGTTTTATAGCATAGTGACATTACACTACAAGGTTCTGAAGCGGTGTTTTGCAGCATGGTGAAATTTAACTATATTACAAGGTCATGGAGCCATGTTTTGCAGTATGGTGGTGCTTAACTACATTACAAGGTCATGTAGTGGTGTTTTTCAGCATGGTGAAACTTGACTACATTACAAGATCCTGGAGCAGTGTTTTGCAGCATGGCAGCGCCTAACTACATTACAAGGTCCTGGAATGACACATTGTCATTAAAACAATTTACCTGATCCAAAATTGACAACATATTTACAGTATTATATAATATCAATTTTTTTATACCCCTGCCCTTAAAATAAGCCATGTGCGAAATCTATCATCCTGCACTTCTTAATACAACTGTCCTGCAGTTTTTTATGGATTGCTATGAAATTATCATGGCTCTCACCTGAAAATCTTCATATCAACAAATCACTTTCCTCTGGCAACTTTTGTTAGAGTTATTGTCCTTTTTGTCATGTAGCCTAATGCAGTGTTAATCTTGTTTTCACAACTAGTCCTTCAGGTTTTAGCTGTGCTGGTCATAGGCCATAAGAATCTTTGGGATGGACTGTTGTCCATCATCTGTCATTAGACATCCAATATTGCTCTCACCGCAGCAATTATAAAAGTCTTATTATCATTACAACTTCTGATAGTAAAGTCATATCAACATGGGGTTTTTACTGGAAGATTAATAATGATGTCTAGTTGGTCCTAATAGAAAATGGTTCTGCTTGGATATTAGATATGATTGTCATATCAACCATCTTGAAAATCTTGTTAATGCTACTTCTCCTGAATGGATAGTCATGTCAACAAGGTGTTTTCACTAAAAGACTTCTTATGATGCCTAGTTGATGTTAAATGAAAATGTTGCCGATCTAATTTCCAATATGACCACCATGTAAACCATATAGAACGGAAAGTCATATCAACAAGGGGGTTCACCAGTAGACTTCTTATGATGTCTAGTTGATCCTTAATAAAAATGGTTCTGCCCAAATGTCCAGTATGATCACACCAGTAGCCAACTTGAAAATTTTGTTATAATTGCTATTCCTGAATGGATATTCATATTAACATGGGGTTTTCACTAAACAACTTTTTATGATGTCTAGTTGGTCTTAAAAGTTGTATTGAAGTCTTATTAACTTTGGGTTGCCATTAGAGGACTTCTTGTGATGTCTAGTTGTTACTAAATGAAAGTAGTGCTGATATGACAGCTAGTATGACCACCATGGTGCCACCTTGAAAATCTTGTTATTGCTACTCCAAAAAAGTAGATGTTCATATCAATCGACATTGGGTTTTCACCAGAAGAGTAATTAAGTGATCTAGTTTGTCCTGAATGAAAATTGTTCCAATCTGACCTCAAATGTTGTTACCACAATGAATATATTGAAAATATTGTCAATAATTCTCCAGAATGGATGGTCATATCAGCAGGGTGTTTTCACCAAACTTCTTATAACGGGCTTTAGTTTATCCTACATGATGTTGGTGCCGATCTTAACAGCTGAGATGGTTTCAAAAATACCAGTTAGAAAAAAGAAATAGTCTTATCTTGAATTTCTAGGAATTATTTTTGGACAGTAGTTCATTCTCCTCTTTGAGGGATTCATATTGATGGATCGCCATGAAACTTTTTAAATATTATAGCAACCGCTCCAGTGGCCTAGTGGTTAGAGTATCCGCCTCAGATGCGGGAGATCGCGGGTTCGAACCCCAGCCAAGTCATACCAAAGACTTTAAGAAATGGTACTAACAGCTGCCTCGCTTGGTACTCAGCATTAAGAGGTTAGTGTTAGGACTGGACAGCCTGGTGTCAGGATAATGTGACTTTGTGGGACATCATGCCACATGTCTGTGGCACAATGCCTCAGTGCTGGACATCACTATAAACTGTCACACTGCAGACATCGTAGCGATATGACTGAAAAATTGTTAAAGCTACGTTAAAAATCTAAATCACACACACACACACACGCACACACACACAAATATTATAGCCATCAAATGAAGATGCACACTTTAACAATCACTTTGCTGCCACTTTTTTGTTATTGGAGTCATTGTTCTTTTACTTCTGTAGCTTAATGTAGTGTGTGACACTATAAGAGTTATTGCCCATTTTCACTTGCAGCTAGATGGAATGTATGATAGAATTTTGTGAATGCAGCTGGATGGAATGTATGAAAGAAGTTTGTGAATGCAGCTGGATGGAACGTTTGATGGAATTTGGAGATTGCAGCTGAATGGAGTGTATGACAGAATTTTGTGAATGCATCTGGATGGAATGTATGACAGACTTTTGTGAATGCAACTAGTCTCACATTTATAAGTTGATTGCTGTGAAACTTAGTACATATTGTGGGTATCATCAAAAGGTGTGCGTGTTGTCAAATCTTTGTACTTAAACTGTTTTCAGAATATTATGTGCCCTTTTTTAACATAGTTTCATCTCCATCCAGAAGTTGGGGCAGGATGTGGATATATTTGTATGATACAATTGTTTTATTTTTCCTCAAGTTTTTCCTGTTGACCGCAAAAATGTTAAGTCAGATTTAAGTAGAAACTCCATCTGTTGATGTTGCAAAGCCTGGTTGTGTAGTTTTCCCAAGAGATTATTATATGTAATGTGTGAAGCCAGAATATGGGACCTTTCATTCAGAAATGGATGGCTGCAGGACAGCTTTAGCTCATTATCTGTCTTTCATTACCCTTCTCTACCAAACTGACCAAGCAGCTTACAGTACAGAAAACATTTCAGAGATTTTATGAGTAAATCTTGTCTCCAACATCTGATACATTAGAGGATTGTAACTATTTTAGTGTAGAAAGTGAATCAAGATCATGAAATTTGCTTCTTGTGAGGCATTTAAGAGATTTCAGTATTGCTGTAATTTCTTTAGAACAAATGAAGCGATATCCATTTACCAACTCAGAATGGCTCTGTGGGTGTGTTGCTATGACAACTGTATCATTGCTTCCATCTTTCATACTGTCTGTATACAGAGACACGTTGCTATGATATGAGACTTTAATTTTATTGAATTTGTTGAGAAAGATGAAAATTGGTTGAGACCTTTTCATAATGACAGTGATCAAATAGTATTTTTAAGGGTTTTTTAATATCAAAGGTGGCAGCTTGGGAAGAGAGTATTTTGCAGTATTGGCAGGATTGATTTTCCTGCTTCTAAATGAGGACACATTTGAATGCCTTAAATATTAAATTTGGTTTCCAAACATACAAAATTTGGCACCTGGTTGTAAAGATGACACTAGGGATTGGATTAGCCGATAGTTTAGTATTATGTTCATCAGTTTCATTTGTCGGAGATGAAGTGATGTCCATTAATTGGCCTCACCACTGAGGCTTTCTGAAGGGTTAACATCTGAATGCCTCAAGATAAAGTACAAGTCTGTAAGATTAAGTACTTGCATGTAAGATTTTCAAGCTGGCATGTACACAATCAAGCCATAGTCAACTTAAATCTTTACTAAAGTCCTGCATTACCAGAGTATGCACATTCCAGTCTGCACACCCTCCCCCATCCCCAGCCTTTGTTTGCCATGACTTGTACTAAATTCATGACTTTTTGACATTTGTCATTAGGGTATCTAATATGTGGAAAGAAAATAAGTATATAGTAAAAATAAATCCTGAAAATTTGGTCTCCTGCACTACAAGGATAACAGAACCATAAAGATAAAGATAGAGTTTTGGGTCTTCATGAATTTTATTTAATGGACAAATGTGCTGCACAGAGATTAAGATTTCCAGAATTTGAACCCGTTTTGTTCAGACCATTACTGAACTTTTTTTAAGCTTATCTCTATTTAACATTCAGTAGTATGTATAGATTTTTAAAGCAGATCAAAATGCCATTAATTTATTATGAACAATAACGATTAACGCATTTCATTATGTTGTTAAATTTGATATTGAAAAGGGTGACTGACAATACGCTGCCCGGAGGTATACCCATATCCCGAGGACAACTTTTCAAAAGGTTGATATATACCTTAACTATGAAACTCCTATCTTTAAAATACTTGATATAAAGTTAGGTTGGCAGGTCCATAGATAGGTTGAGTCAGTTATTTATTATGCTGTATTTTTTATTCTATAAGCTTCAGGTAAAAAATATGGCAACTGTATGTTCCTTCTCTTGTAAAGCTTCTCTAATAAATGTTTTAAGTCTGACTTGATGGTCAGTTGTGCTTCTCATGTGTCTGAATCCATATCAAAAGTACAGGAGTAGTTTGTTGGATGCAAGATATCAGAGGAACCTGTTATTTTCATTTCTTCCATGGTTTTGCAAGTACCACTTGTTAGTGGTTTGGGATCATACTGTGTAGTTCATAGGTTGGTATTGGTATCACTTTGCTTTTTTCCATAATATTTTGTTTTTGTGGGTTGTAATGGCACTTTTAATAGTATTAGCTTGTCATGCTAAGGAAATGGGAGCTAAGTACCCTTCCCAAGGACACACCATGGCAGCTGACACTGGCAGGCCTAGGTGGGTATTGAACCCACAACCCTTAGATTAGAAGTCTGGTGCTTTACCAACCAAGGACAGGTTATTGGTTAATAAAGGCAACATCTAAAGCAGACTTTCTACAAGTCAGACTTTTTGCAGTGACCACCTGCATATGTAGACCACAGATCTGCACAGGTCTCTTTTAATATAGCCCATTTATATGTAAATTGTTACATATTAACCTGTATATACAATCACCCATCTACAAAGGACACACCATGGCAGCTGACACTGGTAGTCATGGGCAGCTATTGAACCTGCTACCCTTAGATTACAAGTCTGATGCTTTACCAGACAAGTTACCATGGTTCACTCACCGTGATAGCTGTATCACGGAAGTGTTTCAGAAATTTATTCTGGATATCATCTGGTCCTACTGAAGTGTCATGATCAGTAGATAATTAATGGTTTATTCTAATCTTCATTGTTCACAGATTTAGAGGAATATTTTATTTCAGGTTTGTTTTATGTAGCAGAACTCTGGTAAAGACTTTTTAGAGAATGTTTTAACCAGTGTGTTTGAAATTTCTGTTAAGGTACTGATCTGTTTATGAGATTTCTTGAATCATTTGATACATTTGTTTGTATTTGTGTGAATGATTTTTCATACTATATTTCATACTGATTTAATAAAGGGGCATGAGTTCAACCTAGAGATGTAGGATCTTCATATTTACGTCATGCCTTCTTTAATGGTTTCATGTGCTTTAGCTTTCTGTGCATTGCATTAATTAGATTTTCAGCTGTTGGTTCAACATTGAAATCTCTGAAGACCTTTTTCAGTTTCATGATGACATCTTTGCAGGCACCATATCAGATCATGGTTTGTTGATACGTTTAGGAATTAGTGATGTTGTAAGTATTGTATCCCCAGCAACATCCTTTAGTATGTTAGTAACTATCCCCAGCAACATCCTTGAGTATCCTAGTGAATGTACCCCCAGCAATGACCTTGAGTATGTTAGTAAATGTATCCCTAGCAACATCCTTGAGTATCCTAGTGAATGTACCCCCAGCAATGTCCTTGAGTATGTTAGTAAATGTATCCAAAGTAACATCCTTGAGTATGATAGTAAATGCATCCCTAGCAACATCCTTGAGTATGATAGTAAATGCATCCCTAGCAACATCCTTGAGTATGTTAGTAAATGCATCCCTAGTAACATCCTTGAGTATGGTAGTGAATGCATCCCTAGCAACATCCATGAGTATGTAAGTAAATGCATCCCTAGCAACATTCTTGAGTATGTTAGTAAATACGCCCCTAGCAGCATCCATGAGTATGTTAGTGAATGTATCCCTCACAACAACTTCGAATATTTTAGTGAATGTATCCCAGACAACATCCTTGAGTATGTTAATAAATATATCCCTAGCAACAACCTTGAGTATGTTAGCAAATGCATCCATAGTAACATCCTTGAGTATGTTAGTAAATGTATCCCTAGCAACATCCTTGAGAATGTTAGTAAATGCACCACTAGCAGCATCCATGAGTATGTTGGTGAATGTATCCCTTGCAACAACTTTGAATATTTTAGTGAATGTATCCCTAGCAGCATCCTTGAGCATTTTAATGTATCCCTAGCAACATCCTTGAGTATGTTAGTGAATGCATCCCTAGCAACATCCTTGAGTATGTTAGTAATGTATCCCTAGTAACAACCTTGAGTATGTTAGTAAATGCATCCCTAGCAGCATCCTTGAGTAAGTTAGTGAATGTGTCCCTAGCAACATCCTTGTGTATGTTAGTGAATGTATCCCTAGCAACATACTTGAGTATGTTAGTAATGTATCCTTAGTAACAACCATGAGTATCTTAGTGAATAAATCCCTAATAACATCCTTGAGTATGTTAGTGAATGTATCCCTAGCAACATTCCTGAGTATGTTAGTAATGTATCCCTAGTAACAACCTTGAGTATGTTATTGAATAAATCCCTAACAACATCCTTGAGTATGTTAGTGAATGTATCCCGTGAAATATCCTTGACTATGTTAGTACATTAGAGTATCATCTACAATTTAAAAACAGCTGTCAGATTTGACTTATTGAATGACTGAAACATTATCAAACCTGACTTCATCATTTTCCATCACAGGCCTGTAGCATTTGATGTTTGCTAGTATTACTTTTTAATATTTTGGAAAGTGGTCACTACCACAGAGGTTGCCACCAGTGTCCATTGAGAATTGGAAAGTGGTCACTACCACAGAGGTTGCCACCAGTGTCCATTGAGAATTGGAATGTTAAAGAGATGGATCACAGTTGAGCAGGATGTAGATACATATATGATTTACCAATAAATAGGCACCAACTGTGTCTTTAAAAGGTCTTCTATTTTCTTTTCAGTCTTGTTGATTTCATTGTATGGTGTACTATTATGGTGGCCATTAAAGTCAGCAAGTTGAACAAAATGCACTGGTAACTGTTCAAAAATATCTTCAAGATCAGATTAATTGACTGTAGAGCTTTGGGGAAGATATATTGAGCAATGTGTACCGAGTTTTGTGTTTAGATGATGAATGGCTGCAGCCTGTAATGTAGTATTGAGATTAATTTGGCTGTGAGGAGTTTGTTATTTATGATCATGGATACACCTCCAGAAGCCTTATCTGTATTTCTTGAAAACTTGTTGTAGGTAATCAAATTTGTCTAATTACTCAGTGTTTAGTTTTTAAAATAAGGTTTCTAATAATTGGCAGCTTTTGGATCATGTACCATAATTTCTAAGACTTTTTCATGAATATTTGCCTTGAAATCTCATGAATTGTTTGTATTGTGGTTTCAGACATTTATGGAAGTGTTGGAAATACATGACTCTGTATGGGTTCCCTGGCATGGCTCCCGGGCACTCCCCATTTTCAATACTTTCTAGACTTCAAAGCTTATAGATGAACTTGCTAGTACAGTATTGTCAAATCATTTCAGAAATCTAGTATTTTCTTTAAATTTCCACAATGTTTAATTTTTAGCATGTATTACCACAGGGGCCAGCAGTTTGCTGCTCATTTTGTAGGGGTGCTGCAGTAGCTCATAGGTAGAGCATTGGACTTTTAATCTGAAGGTCTCAAGTTTGATACTCACCTAGGCCAGTCCAGGTCAGCTGCCTCACTGTATCCTTGGGAAAGGCACTTAACTCCCATTTCCATTGCATGATATAGCCACAGATGTTAAAAGTGCTATTAAACTAACAAGAAGAACAACTTTTTGTTGGCTTGATCTAACTGGTAGCTGTGACGGGTTTCTTATTTGTCACTATGGGGCATTAACAACTGAGGTAACGTCACCCCTTTTTCTTTATCAAACCAGTTTCTTGCTAGTAGCATTTCTTATTTGTCACAGTGTTTTGTCCATTTTTCCATCCATCAATCCACTATCCACACATTGTTTCCAGGGCAAATTTCCACAACCATTTAATATATCTCTGTGAATTTTATACATGTATTAGACTAGGGATGTTGGTGTGCCTTTTGCTGTCTACAGTTCTTAAGTTTTAATTTTCTAAAATAAAAAACAGTTTTGTCCATTTGTCTGTTTATCATCCATAGACCATTGACACTTTCATTTCTGGAGCAGAGCTTATAATGTCAGCCACTTCTCTGTGTACATTGTACACATGAACTTTGTATTCATGAAGTCTTTATGAAATCATTGTCTCCTACCAGACATTTTGGCACAGTTGGTGGCGTAGATTGCTCCATTTTCTTCAGTTTCTTTATCCTTCTTGCATGTTAATTAGAGAGTTGTTGTTATATCTGCCAGTTGTCTGTATATCTGTCAATGAACATTTTCATTTCCAGAGCATAAATTTCAAACCATTTCAACTAGATATCATGTCAAGCAAGTTGCAGGGATTGGGAGTGCTGTGCCATCTGGTACTCTCATAAGTAGTGTATAGCTTGGGAG
>JAECUM010033316.1:0-42205 GCA_016617855.1 Megalonaias nervosa
ACACACACACACACACACACACACACACACTCTAAATGCCCACTGACATTTGGATAATAAAACATAATATTTTGGGATTAATTGGAACTCATTCAAGACTACTGGTACATCAGGACACTCAAGACTATTGGAATTTATTCAAAACAATTTCTACTTTTGGACTTGTGATAGGGGTATTTTAGGATTTTGGGGGATTTAATTCACAATACTCTATCTCTTAAATTTTCACTGTCACTTAAAGAAATCAATTGTTTGTTGATTTGACAAATTTTTGGGTTTCGGTTCTTTCTGTTCTATTGTTTAATGCCTCGAGTCATGACAGTATATACTTTTAAATTCTCTTAGTCACTAACACATTTGCTACCTTTCAGGCAGAAAAAAAATATTCTTCTTTTTCCTGCAACAAAACATACAAAAATATTTCATGCAGCATCCAAAACCAATTGAACAAAAAAAAAAAAAACTTTAAAGTGCAACAAAATTATTCTGCATCTATGATCCATATATAGAGCTTGCCATTTAGTCTGAATGAAAATTATTCCTGCTTTATACTCACAGTAATCAATTTAAAACGGACATAACCTGTGCAGCTTCATCATATTGGTTTCAGAACACAAGAAACTGCAAGCATATTAGAAAGCACAACTAAACATTTAAAGAAAAAAATTCTCAGCAGCAAGTTACTCTCTTATAATCATCACAGATCAAAACCTATACAAATACGATTCACAATTTTCAATGAATAGAAAATAAATCAAAATAAATAACAGGGAATAAGGCTTGATCATAATTTTCTACACAGTTAAATCCAAACTGAATTTCAGTTGTAGCATAAAGTCAGTCTAATGATTACAAGCAGAAATAAGGAAACAAATTCAAATTTAGCAATTCTGTTGCTGAAAATTAAACAAGTTTCCACAAAATTATTTTTTGATATGTTTGAATTATTATAATGTAATAAAACATTAAATAAGGAGCTCTTTTGTTAAGATTAATTTTAAGTGATTTATTCTCCAGTTTAATTCGTTCCTAGAAAGTTGCAGGTTTTAGCATAATTCACACTGGTGGTCATAAGCATTTCTACACTGGTTCCCAGCCAGCTGCTTTATTCTGCTATACAATACAACTGGTAAAGGCAACGATGCAACGATGGTTTAGATTGGTGGCTATCTCAATCAGATGCATCATACATGAGGCAAAAACAAAAATGTGTCTTTCCTATTGTTGTTGTTTTAAAATTAGGGTAGGTAGGCAGTTTTATATATATATATATATATATATATATATATATATATATATATAATGATTGGTATAATTATACATGTAACGTGCTAAGCGCTTCAAGTACTGGGCAAAACCAGCAAAATTTTATTTACAAATCAATTTTGAGATATTTTTTGGTTTTTTATTTTTATCCTGGGAGAAAAAAGTTTTAGAGTCAGCAGTGAAAAGTATGGATGGTCTGCCAAAACAACACATATGGGGGGGGGGGTCCTAAACTTTTCTATCATAAGAATAACAAGTTGTGAATAAGTGACAATAAATAAATTTTCTTTTTGTACTTCAATAGTTTTGTAAAGGTACATGCACTATATTAAACACACACCATAAACATTGTTCCTAATTTTTACAAGATGTTGTCACTGCTGACAGTTGGGACATTTTGTTCAAGTGATGCCATTTTCCTATAGTTAAAAAGAACACCAAATTACCACCTCAACCACATCAATCCACACTGAAAACACTATGAACTTGGTCATCTAAATCAAACTAAATTATATTTTAGATGTCCTGAAAAAATCTGTTTTTGGATTAAGACAAATAATCAAATGAATACTGGTTGTTATGGACCATCTTTATTTTCCAACTCAGAATGACTAGTTTAATGCTGAGGATGGCCTGTAAGCAAAAAGGGTCAGTCACTCTCTCATACATCATTTAAATGAAAGGACCTGATGATAAAGGTTCTCTGCTTTAAACTTCTTTTAATATGATCTCCACAAATTACAAAGCCAAAAACCTTTTTCAATTTATACTGTAAACAAAATGTGGGTGACCAAAAACATACAGCATGCAATAACAAACAGTATATACAGGACTTTCAGCTATAAATAAACCCTGATCCATGAAGTCATGTAGTATTACCCAAGAATGCCGCCAGCGTCTGACAATAACTCCAGTTGTGCCAGCTTGATATTTAAGTTTATTTTGATTCTGCTTGTCACACCATACCCTCTGACAAAATCATATGCTAATTTTTCAAGATTGAAACACACAATAAACAATCCTAAACCAAAACTTGAAACAAAACAGAATTGATATTGTTATGACTCTAGGTCTTAAATTAAGCGACAGAAAAAGTGAAGCCAACAATTTAAGTAAAATCAACAAACAATCTTTCTCTCAGTTTTTAAGTAAAATCCATGACCAATTTATTTCTCAAAGTTATATATGGAAAATTTAAGAGACAGTATTTTGAATTAAACCCCAAATAATCCTAAATGTCCTATCACAAATCCAAAAGTACAGAATGTTCCAAATGAATTCCAGTAGTCTTGAATGTCTGATGTACCACAATGATGGAATCCAGAATATCTTTGAATGAGTTCACAAATGTACCAATGTCAAGGACCAATAAAAAACTCCAATAAATAATTTAAATAAATAATTCCTCTCAAATTATATCTGAACAAAACTGTAAACTCTCAAACAAATGGATTCCAGAGATTGATCTAAGATAGGAATTAATTATTTGTTTATCAAGTCCCTATTTATATACATTTTCAATTGACTGAGATATAATTCATTGTAATGGAAAATTCCAATCAAATTGCAAAAAAAGTGTTTCTAGAACATTCTGAACTCAAAAGCTAAGTCTACATATTAGTTAGGGCATATAATCATGGACAGAAGTTAAACAGTCAATTTAACATAGATAATGACTCTCACACAGATCATACAAAATACCATATATACTCGTATACAAGTTTGGTTAGCAGCAAACAACACAACACTGATCTGCCATCACATTATCTGCCAAGATATCAGAGTCTTTGCTGCTTGCTCTTCTCATTGATGCTACCAATATACTTAGACTCAATCTACTGTACCAGTGCATTATGTGATGTCAGATCTAGATCTATGTAGTTGGATCAGGCTTGTACAGTATATACGGTACACGTAATGAGGATGTCCTATTTTTTTATTAACTCACTTAGTGCTATACAGTTTTATTTCAGACTTAGAAAACAGGATTAAGATATCTCTCCTCTGCTTGAGCTGACTTCAGTATCATATAATATAGTGGCCTCACATGGCTGAACCTCTACAGCCTAACACTCAATTTCACATATCCACAGTCTGTGTAAGGCTGTCCATTTCATACCATGAATCTACAGCCTGTGAAATAACAAAGTTATCAATTTCATACAACTATACAGCCTGTGCAATAACAAGGTTGTCAATTTCATACAACTATACAGCCTGTTAAATAACAAGGCTGTAAATTTCATATCATCCTATTAATCCTATGCGCTTGCAACAACTAAAAGCTATACAAGAGAATAACTGCTCCTGCAGAGGCAAGTAAAAGTGATACAGTGTAGACCCAAATCTTCCCTCTTTAATGTACAAGCAACACAGGCATAGCTTTTACCAACAAGGCAAAAAGTCTGTAGTAAAACTTGAATCTTCAATACTGCATCTAATGAGATGAAATTCAATTTTGGCTGCAGTTAGTTCACCAATTAAGTTGTCCTATGCCTAAAATAGTTCATGTGAAACAAATTTAGATACTGTGTTCGCTTTTTTATTACCTGGGTAAGAATTCAAAATAAAATTCTATGTAGAGCTGGCAGTTGGTACAAACATGTGTACATATGGTAACATGGAAAGATAATACATCAAATGAACCAGACAAAGCGATAAATATTATCTTATAAATCTCATTTCACTTGACGAGTTTAAGAAAGAGAGACGACATTCAAAGAATTGGTCATAAAGGTAGTTACATGGATGGACAGACAGACAGACAAACAAGTGACAATTAGAGTATGGTGTTCAATCTTACTTTCCCTTGTAAGTTTTAGGCAGAACGCGACATTAAGCAACCCACTCTATAATTAAATAACCCTAACAAGTTTAGATTCCAAAGACTGCTTCCCTGGCATTCATTACATAAATGTACTTAATGTTACCACAAAAGACACAAAACCAATGATCATCTTTGTACTCTTGGCTTCAGTTGTCATGTGGTTCTTTATAATGGGGAGACAAATTCTCATCAAAACAAGTCTTTCCCATTTGCAAAAAACATTACTTGAAATACAACTTTCCACTTGAGAAGAGATTCCAAATGATGACTAAAGTACTACATCCGTTATCTTGGGATGCAAATACATGTACATACCAAGAATTTCTCCATCCCATCCCATCTCATCCTATTTCTAAATTCTAATTGTATTTTGGACTTTAATTTGCAAGTTTCATAATAAAAGTCCCTAGTTATGAAAACAGTAGACTGTGCAAAGGCTGTCTTACACATGTACTCATTTAAAAATGAAATTCTGAAACCATTCTTTTACAACCTTGGCAAGTAAAAGATTGTCTCACTCATTACGTATTTGCCTAAAGCGATGTCATGACATTATTCATGTCATCTTAAGGTCTTCTTATACAGGACATAAAGAATGATTATGATCTGCATGTGTTGTAAAATGCAGTAGTCATTTGATAAAAGAAATTACATTCTATGTGTACTCGCTTGTAAGACAGACCCAAAGACTCAGATCTGCCATCACATGTGCCAGCAGATCATCTGTGTATTTCATGATATGTAATCAACTGAAAAACAACACTGATCCTGATCTGCTGGTGCATTATGTGATGCCAGATCAGGGTCTATGTTGTTTGCAGTTGGACCTAACCCTTGGGCAAGTATATACTGTACAGTAATTCATTATTAATCTTGTTGTTGTTGTTGTTGTAGGGTTTAATGCCATTTTTCAGCACAAGATAGGCTATACATGGCGGCCAGTATAAATGGTGGAGGATGAACCCGGGAAAACCCAAGAAAGAACCACCGACCCATGAGAAGCTACTGGCAAGCTTTCTCACATACCCACATTAGCCGAATCCAAGACTCGAACCCACACAGATAGAGGTGAGATGGCAGTGATCCATAATGGTGAGCACTTTAGACCACTCGGCCACTCGGGGCCCCCATTACTAATCTTGAAAGTGGTCTGCCTAAATAGAACTGAATAAAATACAGTGGAACTTGCTATAAAGCGCATCACTATACCCTGTAATAAAGTGTGAATGGTCATGGATCCCAGTCACTGAATAATTGGCTGCTGAAATGCAATTACCATCTCTACTAACTTATAAGACGAGTCAAACTGCAAACAACCAAAATCCTCATCTGCCATAGCATAATGTGCATGCAGATCAGGGTATATGTCATTTGTTCTACTGTTTACTCCAAACAAACAGCACCGATCATAATCTGCTCGTGCATTTTGCAATGAGTCTGTGGAGTTTGCAGTTGGACTTGTCATATAAGTGAGTATAGACTGTATTATGAAGTTCCACATCATCAAACATCATTACTGTGTCACTGTATTTAATATGTACTGTGATTGATGGAGGATGCCACCACAGTACAAGATAACCTCACTTATAACATGGATCACTTCACTGGCTTTGATAAACTGTGATAGCAATGGAGAATTATAACTGTATCATGTTCCACAAAAGCACCCTGTAATAATTTCAGAAGTCCTGTTTTGCTTGATTCTTGAATTACTGTTTTAGTCTGATATACAATTTTAACTTTAACTATATAAAAAAATATAGCAAATGTTGCAGTACTCGAAATAAAGATGTTCCTCCAACCTATGATTGCTTATAATTCATAATGGGATGACTTTATTACCAATATCTGTAAAACACTGTCATCTAACATTTACCAACCAAATATACTACCTACTGAAACTTATATTCTGTATTGCATGTCTTCTTCTTGATTATTATTGAACTGTATGAGGAGACTGCACTTCAAAAATGGCAGCAGATACATCTATTGATTATTCATCAAAAGCATTGTTTAAAAACTAAAATGCTTCACAATATATTAAAGAATTGATTTTCAAAAAACGGCTCTTGAATATAAATGAATACATGATGCTGTATTGGATTATCCTCAGAATTTATTAGGCCTTTTTTCGGCACATTACCAGTTGATACACAGAAGCCCTTAT
Organism: Megalonaias nervosa; assembly: GCA_016617855.1. Lineage (NCBI taxonomy): Eukaryota > Metazoa > Mollusca > Bivalvia > Unionida > Unionidae > Megalonaias > Megalonaias nervosa. Next base: position 6,261 of record JAECUM010033316.1, read on the forward strand.
CGACAAGAACAGAACACTTTGAGAAAAACGTCCAGTACTCTAAATTTCTGTGAAATAGACTCTACTGCATGAAAATCTGCATAAAATATTACAGTATTTAAGAAACATCACAAGCATGCATGTTATACTACAGTAAAATATTACATCTGAACTTAGTATTTATAATACTAAAGATTTAAAACTAATTAGTAATTACAAGCAATTTTTTGTATCATGTTTATGTGCACTTTGTTCTTAAGATGGTATCAAAAAGATAACAGTCCTTGAAGAAATGAATCATCCCCTATAAATAAAGTATTATTAAGGGTTACCTCCCTTCAATATTCAACCCTGTTACACAACAATGCCAGTGTGTCTCCCTCTTATTTAACTTTTCCTGTGTGCCTGATCACCTTTGAATAGCCACCTCATAAAATGTTCAGCAAGAATTCTTTCCTTTTTAATGACTTGTGAAAAGTCTGGCCTCTGACCACAATTATCCCCCCTTTGAGGTTGTCCAAAATGAGGAAGATATTCTGAAGAAATTGTGCCTTGAATTATTACAACAGGTAACTCTACCACACAAGTCATTGGCAAACTAAGCAGGTTTGCCAATGACTTCTGTGGTAAAGTTACTTTTTGTAATAATGACGAAAAGGTAGACCTGAAACTTCATTAAGCTGAATAGAGAGCTGCATTTACTTGTTGTTTAATGAAATCAGTAGCATGTAAAATGTCCCTGCATTCTGGGTCATGCAGATGCTTGTTGTTTAATGAAATCAGTAGCATGTAAAATGTCCCTGCACTCTGGGTCATGCAGATGTTTGTTGGTTACTTACTGAATGAGAGTTTGTTTACATTAGTAATACACAAAAGGTGCCGGTCATCCTATGATGAAACCTTGCATGATTTATCGAACTAAATGGGGTTTAACCCTATCATCTTTTGCTACACATTAAATGTGCAGCAAAAAGTGATAGAGGCCTATCAGTTATAATAAAAGAGGCCTGCTGTTGAATGCTTCTACAAAAAATAACAGAAAAATAATGGTGATGTGAAACCAGTCTGACCCCCAGTGTATATATTTGTTTGGTAACCTCATCCCTATTCCATGTTAAGAAATTAAATATAGATACTGCTAATTTCTGCATAATACAACAAAAGTAAGCCTCAGTAACAGTCAAGTATTATTGAAACATAAAATCCTAATAACGAAACATCAGTATACTAGCACATTTTTCTCTTATCATCAGATTTGCACAATGCCATCAATAACCAATTTTAGGAATGGTTAGAACCATCAAGTTCCATGTTCAATTATTTTTCTGAACTTTTCATAACTGTGAGGTCTGATTGGATGGCACAAAAATGATACGACAAATCTAGATTTAAAACTCACAAAGTTTAGATGTTGATTCCGAAGCTATCTTAAAATACAAAATTATATTCACAGGAAAATCCTTGAACTTCGGAAGATCAGATGCTTGGTACACCTTGGAAAACCTTGGCTGTATTGGCTGCTAATAGAATTACCAGGGACTAGATATCCCAAGAGATCTAAGTTTTTCAAATAGCTTGAAGAGGCTGGGATATCTTAAAATTCACACTCTAAGCTTTCACACAGAATCTTCAGAAATCCAAAGTCAACAAGGTTATACCAGCTAATCCAAGTTGTAATCACAGGCCTTTGAAATCCCATCTCTGTTGTAAGAAAATATCAGAATATTGGAAAAAAACAAAAACAAAAAAACAACAATTCCTGTAGATATATATATATATATATATATATATATATATATATATATATATATATATATATATATAACAGAAAGGTTGATAACCAATTTTCTAGGTGGGTGGGGATGCAGAATAAAAACATTTGTCATTTTTTTTCCAATGCCATTCAAAATTATTTTTTGCAAACTCCTACCTCAAGATTCAAAAGATTCAAAACTCCTGTCTCAACAGATGACTGCTTATCATCCTTTTGCCATGGCACAATGTACTGTATATAATCACTTATATGTTGAGTCAAACTGCAAACAACAAAAATCGAGATCTGCAGCAGCACAATGCACATACAGATCAGGGTCTATCTTGAATGTTCTACTGATTACTCTTAACAAATTGTAAAGACCCCGATCTGCTGGCGCATTATGTGATGGTAGATCTGGATCTGTGCAGAGTGCAGATGAACCCATCTTATAAGCAAGTAGAGATGGTACAGAAAGGATTGTAGTTCCAAAGTAATTCAGAAAAATCACATTTTTTTTTAGCTACAGTTATAGAATTTCAAAAATGTCTGCTAGGATATTAAAAAATATATTGCGACTTTATTATAAGAAATACAATGATTTACCGAGGCTTCAAGGGAACTGAGAGATCACAAGCAGGGAATGATTTAACAAGACTTCAAGGTAGAGAAATCACAAGCAGGGAATGATATACCAAGATTTCAGAAGTAAAGATATCACAAGCATGGAATGATTTACTAAGGCTTCAGGAGTGAAGATATCACAAGCAAGGAATAAAACTTCCATTCGCCCGCTTGCAAATACAAGTCCCAAATGGATAGGGTGAGAAATTGGGGTGAATTCTAATATGTACCATGTATTGCTAAATATCGAGCTATACAACCTATGATATGATACATTATTGACACACAAATTAAATTGATGGTCTTGTCATCATTAGAGCGATTGTCAATGATAGGGTGGTGATGTTTTAGGCAAGTCAACAACGGCTACGGTGGCCCAAGTAAAGAGCGTCGGACTTGGATGTAGGAGGTCACAAGTATGGATACCTATACTTTCTGGTGTGTCAAGCCGTGAATAAGCTACATTCAGTTTTGATTGGTGGTTATTGTTCACAGTGTACAAACAATAACCAAAAAATTCAAAACTGAATTAAACATATCTTCTATTGGCTTGACTGTTCACAAAATTTAAGCAATAAACGGGAGAAATAAAGTTATGTTAGATGATATAATATTTTTAAAAAATTGAAAATCACCCCACTGTCAAAAATGTGTCAACCTGTAATTTGTCAAAATTACCCAAAATTACAAAATGTCAAAGATTTTATGAGTTTTAAATGGTACAATTAAAAAAAAAAAAAAAAAAAAAGTCAAAGGAGTTTTGTTTCTTTCCCATTCAATTAACCTTTTATTTCTGAATAAATAAGTGCAGTTCTTAAACAAAATTTTTAAATCTTAAAGTACTGTGTGTCTGATTGCATGTAATTTCCATAAATATAATTACCAGTCAGTGATATCATTAACAAATCCGAGACAAGTACATAAAGAAGTCTTGTAATTGACAATTTTTCTGTTTAAATTTATGTGAAGTTAATTTGGAAAATACACGAGTTTGATGAGTTATGACCAATGTCTTAAATGTGTTATAGCCATAGGTTTGATCTAATATAGCCTATGGGTTCAATGTGTTACAGCCCATGGGTTTGATCTAATATAGCCTATGGGTTCAATGTGTTATAGCCCATAGGTTTGATCTAATATAGTCTATGGGTTCAACATGTTATAGCCCATGGATTCAATGTGTTATAGCCCATGGGATCAATCTAATATAGTCCATGGGTTCAACATGTTATAGCCCATGGGTTCAATGTGTTATAGCCCATGGGTTCAATCTAATATAGTCTATGGGTTCAATGTGTTTTAGCCCATGGGTTCAATCTAATATAGCCCATGGGTTCAATGTGTTATAGCCCATGGGTTCAATCTAATATAGTCTATGGGTTCAATGTGTTTTAGCCCATGGGTTCAATCTAATATAGCCCATGGGTTCAATGTGTTATAGCCCATGGGTTCAATCTAATATAGTCTATGGGTTCAATGTGTTTTAGCCCATGGGTTCAATCTAATATAGCCCATGGGTTTAATGTGTTATAGCCCATGGGTTCAATCTAATATAGCCAGTGCATGTAGGGTCTATCTGAATTGCAAAAAGACAAAACTTTTACTTCAATCAGATCAAGAGTGTCATGTGTAACAACATACCATCTGTACTTGATGACAAGTCATGTTTAACTGCAAACAACAACACAGGCCCTGATATGCAATTGCATAATGTGCTGGCAGATCAGGGTCTTATAATGTTATAAGTTCTACTTATTAGTCCTAACAAACTGCACAGACTTAAATCTGCTGCTACAATATGCATCTATGCAGCATGCAGTTGGATTTGACGTGTGTGTGTGTGTGTGTGTGTGTGTGTGTGTGCGTGTGTGTGTGTGTGTGTGTGTGTGTGTGTGTGTGTGTGTGTGTGTGTGTGTGATTTAGATTTTTAATGTAGCTTTAATAATTTTAGTCCTATCACTACAAAATCTGCAGTGTGGCAGCTTATAGTGTTGTCTAGCACTGGGGCATCATGCCACAGACATGTAGCATCATGTTCCACCCAGCCACATTATCCTGACACCAGGATGAAGTCCTAAAACTAACCTCTTACTGCTAAGCACCAAGGGAGGCAGCTGATTGTACCAATTTTATAAGTCTTTGATATGACTCACCTGGGGATTTGAACCCATGACCTTCCACATCTGAGGTGGACACTCTAACCAAGCATGTAAATGGTAGTTGTAGATGCGGAATTAAAAGAGGTGTAGGAGTGGGGCATTTGGGGTAATTTTGTTAATTTTCCAACACAAAGTCATACATAATATTGATCAGAAATAAATATAGGTGGTACTGGATGTCTGGTGGATTCGTTCCAATACCTCCCCCCCCCCTTAAAAACTTTATTATTTACATTTGAGATAGCAATAAATCAGCATCAACCATTTGTTAACAGTTTCCTTTTACATAGCAAGCAGTTACAGTGCTCGGAATTTGTGGGGATCCCTAGCTTGAGACTTTGTTAGTTTTAAGGGCACTTTTAATGCATGATTGACTATATTATGCCAAAGAAATAGGAGTCAGGAGCCATCCTAAAAGATATGCAAGCTGGCCAGCGTGGGTATTAAATTCATAACCCTTAGGTTACAATTGAGTTACCATGGCCCCCAGCCCGTGGCAAGTTAAATCTCCTGTTGTATGTGTAATTTTCATAATTTCAATAGTGCATTGGTTCGTCATGTTTCATTTGTAGCCAGTCAGTGTTTGTTTACTCTATCATAGGTAATTTTTGAAAATCTCTGTGCTTAGACAATGTTAAAGGTCCCCAAGATTTAATTGCCCACTCCAGGATTACAACAAATGGGGTTTGACCTCTCATATTTCAAAATGAAGCTCTATTTCCCATTTTACTGATGACTTGGTGATCTGAGGAACATGTAGTCTTGCATGGATCACAAGTTTTGACAAGAAAGTCTTTATCATTTCCGGTCTTCAATGCCAGTTTCATCATGCTTATGTTCACTACTTGACTAGAACAACAATCAAATCCTTTCATTTTGCATTTTGTGAATTTGTCCTTTTCCTGCTGTAGTACTGGTAATCGTAATTCTTGCATGCAAAACTGAGAATGGTGTCTACTGGATGTTCACCAGTCCATACTCCTAAACATCCCTCTTCAATGTGGTTAATAGCATCAAGGTTAATCAAAGTACATAGTGTCAAACTTCAACACTGCTGTATATACATCAATCAACCTGGAAAGCAATCTTTTTACAGTTAATTTCTGGACAATCAGCTATCATTTTTCTTGTGAACCTTGAGTGAATATTTTCAAGTAGCCTTGGCGACTTTTATAGCAAGATTTGTATTGTTATATTATCTATCCATTGTGACATTTAAGAAATACAAGTACTGTTTTTAATATTGATACCATATATACTCGCTTATAAGTCGAGTCAAACTGCAAAAAAACAAAGATCCTGATATGCCAAAGCATAATGCATCAGGGTCTATTTTGTTTGTTCTACTGATTATTTCTAACAAACTGCACAAACCAAGATCTGTCAGTGTATTTTGTAACTACAGATCTGGGTCTGTGCAGTTTGCACTTGGACTCAAATTATAAGTGAGTACATACAGTATGTGTTTGATATTGTTATGTGGGAAGGGTTGCTGAAGACTGAGCAGGACTAGTCAATTTCTCAGTTAACTTACAAAAAGATTTTGTAAATTCTAGGCAAGAAATTCTGTATTTAGTTAAATTTTACTCTAAATGAACAACATCTTATTCACTAACTGTAATTACTTCATTGGATAAAATTTTTAAACTGCTGTAGCATCTCTTTTTCTGCAGCTAATTGAATTCTTTCTACATATTACATTTTCAGTATAAAACTGTATGCTGAATGCAAGATGCAGAACTCTAACAGTCACTAATACACAATGTGAATTCTGCTCTACAATAATAGTCATTTTTGACTTCGACAGTCACGATCTATAGTATTATTATTACTCATTATTCCACCTCTACGTTAGCAATCAACATGCTAAATGTAAAATGGAAATAAAACTATAAATTTCTAGCAACTTGCAGTCGTCAAGCATAAAACTCTCATCAGCTAAACATTTTCAAATGATCAATAATGAAACTGAAAATAATCTGAAAGCAAAATCCTACCTTGTTTGCCCTCCTATCTTCTTGCGTTTTTTTGGAATCAGACCCATTTTCTTGAACTTCTTGTATACAGCAGCAGCTGCCATCTTATAATAAATCCCAAATATTGTAATTTCTCAGAAAACTGAAACATCTCACACATTCATCACAAAAGCCTAGTATATCACACCTTGTCAGAGCCGTTGGAACAGGTGTGATTTTTAATTTTGATTCTAATGTACAACTTTGTAAATTGTTTGGAAGTTTATCTTCGTTCAAATTTTACTGCAAAGGCTCATTCTGAATTAGAAAAGGCGATATATTCTAAACCTATGGTTGCCTCCTCATTACAAGACCAACCTAGTATTACATAACAAAGAGAGTAATCATGTGATGATACTAACTTCTCTCCACTGGATACTTTAAGTAGGCTGGTGTCGATATATTTCAAAGCTATGCAGAAAATGCAACCTAACTGTTTCTCAAAAAAAGTGGGAGTTGCTAGCTATCTGTGGCAAAAGAAGGCAGATTCATCACACGTATCTGGCACAATGCTTGAGACAGCAGAAGCTCTGGTACAAGTGGCCAAACCTCCACAAAATATAGCTGCCAATTCCATGGAAAACGATTTCACCCTGGACTACCTGACTTTTTCTTCAAATGCCTCGCTCAGTACAGCTTCCAAACAATATAATTAAACAAAAGGATGTTAAGGTATGACACAAAATAACTCAAAAGAACGTTGGTGCCATGTTGCATGGTATATCCAACAAGATAGTGTCTTGTTTCCTTCAAGAAATACATAGCTTATGCCAAGGGAGAAGATTTTAGCATAAGCGTTTACATTTACATAGACATAAAGTGTGGAAGTAAAAAGTGAAAACAGTCCAACTCCATTATGACAAACAAAAGAATTCACACCCAGAGGTTCGCATGTTCAGGTTTAAGGTTTCCCTCTTAACTCCACTCACCGGAAAAATTTTGCCTTCACTTAAAATTGGCAAGTAGAATTTCTTCACCAACACGTAGCACAGATACTAAGCTCCGAGGTCTCAATATAGAAACGGCATGCTACAGGTAACCCTTAAGCCAATACACAATCTCTGTTCGACAATAAACAACATCACTCAATGCAGTCAATAATAGCCACATCTAAATCAAACTGGATTTCTATTGGAATTTCTCACTTCAACAGCTTCTAAGTTTAAAGACAATCCAATGAAAAAAAGCTATCTTCACTGCATAAATATATCCAATCCAATTTCCCCCACATGTACAACACTATCTGTTACCATCCTCTGAATTTCTCTGCTTGCTAAGTCCGACACAACAAACTTAAGTACCTACTGGAGCATTTAAAAGGCTTTCATCTTGTTTCTTCCATTTCTCCATGCAGAATGTAGAGGGCTGAGAGCCGAGTGGTGAAACTGACAGCTTATCAGTAAGACTAGAAGGGGATGACAATCAATGTCCAGAATTAATGGGAAAAGAACCACAAGGTCAGGTAAAATATTTCTTTATTGGTAATGTTGCCATCAGTGTAGCAAATTGCCCACTGGAAATGCGGCAGGTCCTGGGAACAACACCCTATACATCCACAGAGTTATTCTTTATTAACGCTCAAGATCCTTATAGCAAGCTATACCTCTGTACATCAATATTCCTAGTCAAACAAGCCTGTCATTGGTTAGAAATATTTTAAGTGGTTAGGACTATGACACGACTAGGAGTTAGAAACATGATGAAAATTCTGTCAAACTGGGAATGATTATAACAAATCCTTACTTTGATAAACTCTTTTGTGATGACATACGGTGTCTCAATTTCGTTTCCTCATCCCTTGGAATTTGTTCACCTTGATCATAATTGTTGGACATGCCAGTAGCATATATATCGTAATAAATGTATAAATTACCCCCATCGATAGGTTTGATTTTTATGTGCATTGTTCAACCTTGGTCTGGTCTGGGTAGATATCAAACCAGCAACCCTTGGAATACGAGTCCAGTGCTTGACCAACTGAGCTACGAAAGCACCTCCTAAGTATCTCAACTTACGCAGTATTGGAGTTGTGTACTCTTCCGAGAGAGTTCCAGATTTAAAGTTTTCATTATTGATATTTTGGTTGTAAAATATACAGGACTGTCTGTGTGTGTGTGTGTGTGTGTGTGTGTGTGTGTGTGTGTGTGTGTTGCCACGTATTAAAATTGATTGTAAACTGAGTACTGGCTCATCATCATGAAAAAATGTGAAATTAGTTTTACAGTGGAAGGTAGAAATTGCCATTCAACATGGTCTTGTCTTAGAAGAACCACAGATCTATCACGACAGCAAATCAAACAACTGACAGTTACCTAATTTCGCATCTCACTTCATCCCTCATGAATAACTCCCAACAAGTGTTAAAAAGTTAAATTACGGCAATTCCTTATTTCTGTGTTCCAACAAAATATTTGTTGTCTAAAACTACCAAGTTAAACTTGCTGTTCAGTTTTATCATTAAGGACAGCAAGGGGTGGTATACAATAGGAAACATTCCCATTACAAGGAGACAAGTGTACGTGCTGATTAATAACTATCACGTTTAAAGCAATGATGAACGTTTGCAAGAGACGAGCATGGCTGACCATGTGTAAACCCAGCGTTCTTAACTTTAATTGACCTCAGCAGGTGATAGTGTGGTATTTCATGAAGTAGAGAAGCAGTGAGGGATACACTGCTATAAGTCCAAATAAAAATTTATTTAAAAAAAACGTGTGGTTCTGGTTACATCGAAAAATAAAAACGGGCAGATAGGTTGGTACAGTTTTTTAAAAAATATTTTGTTGTTGTCCAGACTGATTTAATTGAAGCATAAACTAGAAAAAAAAAGCATTCTGAATTTAACTTTGCTTATAGTTTCAAAAACAATTTTTAGGGTTGGTAGAAAAAAAAAATAGTGTTAGTCTGGTATCCAGAACCAAGGGTATATATTTTTGGCCTAATGCTTTGTATTATAACAAACAATTATTGTTTGAGTTTCAGTAAATAAAAAAGAGGATCAGTCGTGCAAATAAATATTTAGCCTAATTATTGTGAGATCATATAAATAAATTAAAAGTGTTCAAGGCATGATGGATGGATGGAAAGACAAGATAAACTAAATACTCTAAATCAATTTTGTGGAGAGACACAAACGCAAGACCAAGCAAACCCTTTTCGATCCTAATGAAAAAAAAAAAAAGCTTATTTTCGTCCTATATCCAGGGCAAGACTGCCTTCAGTATGTATGTTCTTTATACTGTTTCAAATGACTATCAACATGGAATTTTTCCTCCACTGTAGTTCAGGTTACACATATAATGCTGACTTGTGACACAGGAACTGAAGCCTAACGAAAACGTGTAGTGATAAAATTGAGGGGAGGGGCTTGTTTGCAAAGAGATCCAAGTGGGTCTGAGATTCCTCGTCAAGGTTAAATGCATAAAAAGCTAAATACAAGAGCAGTTAGTATTGTCGAAAATTATTCAAATTCTGTTATTTTATTGTGAAAACAATTGTTTGACGGTTTTTCCATTTTGTTTATTTATTTATTTATGTTTGTATCTTTATTCATATTTTGCAACCAAATCATCATCATTAATTTAAAACAGAAAGGACATTATACCAGATGCTTTCTGTCAAATCTGGCTAAATAATGTAAAGCAGTTCTTGAAAAAAAGGACATTTGCAGATATTTTAACCAAAAATGGCCGTATTGGAAAATAGATTGACATAATGTGTAGAAGTTTTAAAGGGCCTCTTCTTTTGACACCTTCCGTCATATTTGGTCAAATATTGTTCAGTGGTTTTAGAAAAAGAGTCTTTTGAAAGTTTTGGTTTGTTTGGGTTTTTTTTGGTTTGTTTTCATTTTTAGAAATCTAAGCAAATCTGAATGCATATCTGCATCACTTGGACAAAGCTGAAAGCCTGGATATGTGTGAATGTACAAAGTTTAACAGTACAACAATCCTGGATGTTTAGTGATACCATGGTATGCAAGTATGTGTGAATGTACAGAGATTAACAGTGCAACAATCCCGAGTGTATAGTGATCCCAGAGGTATGTAAGTATGTGTGAATGTACAGTTTAACAGTACAATAATCCTGACTGTATAGCATGGTATGCAAGTATGTGTGATTGTACAGTTTAACAGTACAATAATCCTGGCAGTATAGCATGGTATGCAAGTATGTGTGATTGTACAGTTTAACAGTACAATAATCCTGGCTGTATAGCATGGTATGCACATATCTGTGATTGTACAGATTAACAGCATAATAATCCTGGCTGTATAGCATGGTATGCAAAAATGTACTGAGTTTAATTGTGCAATCCTGGGTGTATAGTGACCTTGTGGTACGTACATGTGAAAGTAGAGTTTAGACCTGAATTAAAAAGTAGATTAAGTTCTGAATGAACCAAAACAAAAATGTTGGAAAGAAAAATGAAATTAAGAAAAAATGGGATGTAACTATGGTCAAAGTTAAATTCAGGATGTGAATGATGCTTGTTTTGTAATTTTATGCTTCATTTAACCTACTAACCTAACTACCATAATCTTTTTCAATGTAACCAGAACCACACATCATTTGGGGTCTTTTTGCCATACCAGCACAATCTTGGCTGTATTGAGATCTTGTGGTATGTATGTCTGAATGTAACGTATAATGGCACATCAGTATACTCTAGGCTGTACAGTTCAATGGCACAATCCTGGCTGTATCACGATCTTGTGATATATCTGTGAAATATAAAGTATTTAAAAGCACATCAGCACATTCCTGGCTGCATAGAGATCCCATTGTATGTATGTGGGAACATACAGATTGTAATGGCACATAAGCACAATCCTGGCTATATTGATATCTTGTGGTTTGTATGTGTGAATGTACAGAGTTTAACAATGCGTTATAATAATATAGTGCCATGCAAAAGCTAGATTTGAGAAATGTTTTAGTAAAATTCACTGCTAATATCCCCAGGAAGATAAACCCCACCAACCAAAAGTAAACATCACCATGAGGCAAACTAAAACGTAAAGTTCTTGCAAACACTGCTTAGACAACAATTCCATGAATGGCACATTCTACATATGACACATGTTAACTAGTCCTCTGTGTCAGTAACTGAAATTTTTGCACAGAACCACTTTTCTTCTTTCAGACTGAGTGAATTCAACCTTTAACCAATTGACCTTGAAATCAACAGGCTTCTACGTTACCTCTAATGCAAGTCATTCACAAAGTTTGGTCCAGGTCTGTGATGAAGAACTAATGTTAATGTGTAGAAATCATTTTCCTTCTTTCAGTCACAGTGACCTTAACCTTTGACCTTTCAACCCCGAAATCCATAGGGCTCTTCCTTAACCAAGTGCAAACCATCCACAAAGCTTGGTAACTGTAGATTGCGAACAACTAAAGTTAATGTACAGAATAAACTAAATTATTAACAGACAGACAGATGGTTGCATGGATCATAACATTACTATCACCTGCCTTATGGTGGACATATAAAATGCATACAAAAAGCAGAATGGCAAAAAAAAATGGTAACATTATGTGACTAAGTTTTTGGGATGAAAATCCCCTTGATCTGTAGAACCTGTATTCAGTGTAATGATCTAAATTGTCTCCCAAAAATTATCAAACATCAAAAATAATTGGAAAATGAAAAGATACTTACCAAGTTGAAGTTTGATGACAATTTCACTGAAATTGAAGTACCCTTAGACCAGGTAACAGTACAAAAGATTTAATGAAATTATGTGTAACAGTGGAACAAGGTCAAAGATGTTAAATACAATAAGTATGTGTTAAATAACAGCAGCAATTAGCAACAAACAAATCACTCTCACTGTCTTGAACAGTTTTAATAAAACAGAAGCTGAGATATAGTCACCTTTCCCCCCTCTGCATAATTACCCCCAATTAAATGTGTATGGCCACCTGTTAGGTTGCTCTAGGCTGCCGACTGAGGCTGATCTGGTAGATTTACAACCAGACTAAATCAACATTATTAACCACTTCAGTGCCAATTCCAATTCTATAATAGTTTTAGCAAACAAAACAAGGGATAAAGTCCAGTCTCTTTATGTGCATATGGCATATCTAAGACATCATTAATGTGTACTGTCTATACTCTGCTTTTAAAAGCTCAGTCAAACAGCAAACAACAAAGATCCTGATCTGCCCATGGCATAATGCACCTGCAGGTCAGGGTCCATGCTGTTTGTTCTATTGATTACTCCTAACAAACTGCACAAACCCAGATCTGCCAGTGCATTATGTGACAGCAGATGTTGGTCTGTGCAGTTTGCAGTTTGACTCGTCTTATAAATGAGTACATATGGTAAGTATTATAGGTCTGATAAACTGGGTCCAGAATATTTTGAAGTGCTTTAGGCAGTAATGTGCACACACTGTAGCATTTGTGTAAACTTATCTACCATCGATACTCACTTATAAGTCAAATCAATCTGCAAACAACCAAGAGCCTGATCTGCTGTAACATAATATGCCTGTAGATCAGGGTCTATGTTGTTTGTTCTACTAATTATTCCTAACATACTGCACAGACCAAGATCTGCTGGAGCATTATGCGATGGTGCAAACCTGGATATGTGGCACATTATGTGATGGCAAATCTGGGTCTGTGCAGTTTGCAGTTTGACTCACCTTATAACCAAGTATACTTTGGTACATCATTGCTACCTATTGTTTGTTCAATGAATGCTTTCATGTGACACACACACACACACACACACACACACACACACACATACATATATCTATATATATATATATATATATATATATATATATATATATATATATATATATATATATATCAAAGATGCAAAGATGTTGAAATTCATCCAAATTGAACCCATTTCCCCAACAATCAGACCTTATTCACATTTTGAATGACAACAGCTTGTACTTAATTTTATGACTTTAGATTATTTTTAAGTACCCACATGAAATGAAAATTCACTAGTGACAGGAAGCTGGGAGAACTCAGACTGTCATTACTGTATAATGACTCAATACTGATGGCTGATAGTTCAATTACTTAAAGCAATCCTGCTTTATGAACCCAGCATTTAATTTTTTTAAGGGATTGGGTGGCACTGCCAGTTTCTTTGACTTTTTAAAGTTTCAGCCCTTAAACAGCTTGAAATAAATATTCTGGGTCTGATTTATAGCAACATAAAAACCCACTGTTATATCATATATCGTATTAGTTTTGCAAATTTTTTTTTTCAGTCTTGAGGTAAAAGAAAACAAAATATCCTGACATGCAAGAAATTCCCAGCACCCCCTGAAAATTAAATGGTCCATCCCTTACATGTTTGATTTTGGATCATCCAGGGGTAAGCATGTGTACCAGACTGGTGAGAATATTTTAGTCCCTGTATACTATCACTGCACAAGTTAGTAAAGATGATGCTGTTATGTATACATGTACTTAATTTGTATTGATTGTTTGCTTTTTTCTCCATGGTTGTGTGTTGTGTATGATTGTATTTTGTAACTGACCTTAGTCCATAATCAAGTTCATGGTGTACCTGATGAGGGAAGTCCAAAATCAAGTTCATGGTGCACCTGATGAGGGACATTGATTTTGTAAACAACATAGTACATAGCCACTATTTCTCTGTGTGTATAGATTAACTATTAGGAACATTAGCAATGAAGGTAAACATGTTTATTTTAATCTGAGTTTAGGACATTGGTATTCCCCCATGGAAAAACCTGGCATACCTGATGTTTGCCATTTTCTTTATTATAATTTTAGTAATATATATTGTTGCCAGCTTAAAATGTTCTAGAAATAAACTTTTTGGATGCTAATCGTGTTTCTATTTTTTTGTGTATTAGTGTTTTTTATATAATGTTATATACTTGAAAAATTACTCATTATTGCCTTAACATCTTGAAGTAGAGTCAGTCTTATTGTTCAGTGGTTCATTTGGGTGAAATTATTTTTTCAAATTATTATTCTCTGGAAACACAAAGTGCTCATCAATAATATTCTTGGATAGAAACATTAATTTGGAATTATAGTGAATTCAGACATGAACTTTTTTGGACTATATTATTGTGATACATCAAAAGACTGTTAGTGCCTCATCACACTCCAGACCACTGGCACACTACCATATTTGAGACTACAGGCACATCAACACATTCAGTATTGGAACTTATTTGGAATACCACTGGAATTCAGCTGGAACTTTATACATTTGGACTTGAGATAAAACTTTTAGGACTATTTGGGATTTAATTCACAATAGTTGAAGTTCTTTTTAAATTGTTACTTTGTATGCAAGGAAAATAAATTATTTGCTGAATTTTACAAAACTTTTTGGTTTCTGCTCTTTTCTTTTACTTAGTTTAAGACCATAGGGTCATAACAATACAGTGTGGATATATTTTATACCAAGTTTATAAGACAGAATCAGCAACTTCTTGTGAATGTGTAATCAATCATTTTTAGAACTTCAGAGAAATTCATATGTTTCAGATTGGCACATAATCACTATATAAGCCTGGATATTGTTATCTGCTGTAGATACAGTCATGCCTACTTTCCATATTTATAGATGAAATAATATTTATACTGATCATGTAACTCACTTTATTCCTTTATACTTAAGTTAAATATTGACATATTCAATTATTGTGTGTACAAGAAAAGGGAAGCACAATGGAATTTTCCATGGCCTTTACTCATAGCAATTTGTATGTATTAGCATTTTCTGTCATAATTCCTCCATTCTCTGAAAGATTTTAATATAACCTAATGAAAGTTTTATTTATTGCTGAATCATGGATTTATACATATTTCTTTATCTAGAAATATTTTTCCTTTCATTATTTATATAACCTCAGAAATGCTTTACATTCATGGACATCAGTGATTTCAACGCTAAAGTCGACATCAGTGATTTCAATGATAAAGTGGACATTGTTGATTTCAATGATAAAGTGAACATCGGTGATTTTAATGCTAAAGTGGACATCGGTGATTTCAATCATAAAGTGGACATCAGTGATTTCAATCATAAAGTGGAAACCAGTGATTTCAATGCTAAAGTGGAAACCAGTGAATCAAAGCTAAAGTGGTCACCAGCGATTTCAATGCTAAAGTGGACATCAGTGATTTCAATGATAAAGTGGACATCAGTGGTTTTAACACTAAAGTGGACATCGTTGATTTCAATTATAAAGTGGACATCAGTGATTTCAATGCTAAAGTGGACATCAGTGATTTCAATGATAAGGTGGACACCGGTGATTTTAACACTAAAGTGGACATCGGTGATTTTAACGCTAAAGTGGTCATCAGTGATTTCAATGATAAAGTGGACATCAGTGATTTCAATGATAAAGTGGACATCGGTGATTTTAACACTAAAGTGGTCATCAGTGAATTCAATGATAAAGTGGACATCAGTGATTTCAATGATAAAGTGGACATCAGTGATTTCAATGAAAAAGTGGACATCAGTGATTTTAACGCTAAAGTGGTCATCAGTGATTTCAATGATAAAGTGGACATCAGTGATTTCAATGAATAAGTGGACATCAGTGATTTCAATGATAAAGTGGACATTGGTGATTTTAACACTAAAGTGGACATCGGTGATTTTAACACTAAAGTGGTCATCAGTGATTTCAATGATAAAGTGGACATCAGTGATTTCAATAATAAAGTGGACATCAGTGATTTCAATGATAAAGTGGACATCGGTGATTTTAACACTAAAGTGGACATCGGTGATTTTAACACTAAAGTGGACATCAGTGATTTCAATGATAAAGTGGACATCGGTGATTTCAATGATGAAGTGGTCATCAGTGATTTCAATGATAAAGTGGACATCGATGATTTTAATGATAAAGTGGACATCAGTGATTTTAACACTAAAGTGGACATCGATGATTTTAATGCTAATATTCTGTAGACAGCACAAACCTATAAATTTTCCATTGTCAGGTGTAAGTTCTTATTTAAATGAATTGCCATCACAACAGTTGTATCACCTGTAGCAGTTTTTGCAGTTGCTAGTGCCAATAATGTATGTATGCATGCATGCATGTATGTATATGCAGGTGTAGTGGTAAATCAGCATAATCATGGCTGTATAGTGCTGATTAAAAGTTAGGCTGTAAATATATCCATGTAAAATTTCTGAACTCTTTGGGTAGTTTAACCTTCTAAATAAAAGTGAAGATGCACTCCCAAAAGATAAAGATAACAGGTAAAGATGCAGAAAAGTCTATAAAATCATACATTACAAAAAAATGCAATTTAAAAAAAGGTAAAAATCCCTAAAACATAGGGTGATTTTTTTATAATATAACCTGCATTCTAATATATATATATTGTACTGTCATCAGAAATGGGGTGTAAACAAAATCTGACAGCAAAATTTTGATTAACTACATGCCTTTTAAAAGGCCAAATACAGGAACTTACTTTACTGCCCCCAAAATGTCTTCACAGCACAGTAAACTTGGTCTCAATCTTAGACTCTGCATTCCTGACATTTGATGTACTTAATGGAATTGTCTTTAGATAGTGGAAACATGTAGGAAGCATTTAGCATGTAAATTCTACATGACCTGAAAAATCCACATGTGCACAACATCCAGGTGAGTGCTGTGTTGATATGAACAAGAAAGAAACTATTATGAAATACAGTAACAACAAAAAAAGTCAGTCACATGACTGTTTCTATTTCAGCAGGAAGAGATCATTTTACAATACTGTTGCAACCTGTCATATTAACTTTCATGGTCATATCTATACTTTGCAATTTTGTTCAGACCCACCATATTCACATTCTTATCCAATGTATATTTTTATAATACTGTTTTGACCCATTATATTAACATTCATATTCACACACACACACACACACACACACACACACACACACACACATATATATATATATATATATATATATATATATATATATATATATATATATATATATAATACTTATACTTTCATGGCCATCATATTAACTTTCATGATCACATGTACATTTTTACAATATTTTTAGACCCTCCATGTTAGCTTTCATGATCATGTGTATATTTTACAACATACTGTCTAGACATGTAATTAATTATCATGGTCATGTGTATATTTTACAACATACTGTTTAGACATGTCATTAATTCTCATGATAATGTGTATATTTTACAAAATACTGTTTGGACATGTCATTAATTCTTATGGTCATGTGCATATTTTACAAAATGATCATGTCTATATTTTGCAATGTTATTTATGACCTATCATATTAATATTCACTGACATGTGTATATTTCACAATATTTATAGACTTGTTATAGTAACTTTCATGTACACATGCACATTATGCAATGCTGTTTAGACCTGTAGCATTAATATTCACCGCACCTTATATATATATATATATATATATATATATATATATATATATATATAAAAACTAAGTTTGTGTTTGTAAGTCATGTTTGCACCCACTCTTGAACACCCTGGATCTATGATCAAAAGTTAATAAATTTATGACAATTTTGAAAATAGCAATGACTTTACAATGTAATTGGGTCATCTACATGTGCACATAATCAGACAGAACAAATTTCATTTGTTTTTTGTTTCTGCTTAACTGTTCTAATGATTTTAGGTTTCTGTCAACAAACATGATTCCAAGATGTTGAAAAAATGTGTAAATAACCCCCAACATTGATAGAATTGATCCTTACCCCAAGTGCAAGGCATCCACAAAGTTTGGCAACTATAGATGGTGGACATCATAAGTTATCTGGTGAAAATAAAATTGGTTGAAGAGAGATAGATATCACAACATAAAAAAACCCCGCCATATGCCAGGTATACAAAGATGAGTAAATAATTAATAAATGATTGTAATGGTTTAAAATCTAAAGAATTATAAAATGTGTACAAGCTTGAAAACTTATTTAATGACCTGAAATTCTTACAAGACTGTTTACTTATGACCAAAGTAAAATATCATGGTTCTAAATGTATTGGTTTTATTTTGTATTAGTGTTATCAGGTCATAATGGATTTAAAACTTGTACTGACATACAGCAAGCATGCAGTATCTGCTATTGGAGTGTGTGCATAAAACAAGCCATGTGACCAGTTTATAATGAAAAGTATGTGAAGAAGATAAAATCACTCCTGTAGCATTTATGACAATTTAGGAATGTCTTCCACAGAGGAAAGTTGGTAGGGTATTTTTGTGTGCCCATCTTGTAACTTTATTTTCCCCTTTGTATTTATACCAGTTTACACCTGGAAGATATGAACAACATGTATTTATATGTATAACAATTTTGTGAAAGTATATTTAAATGTACTTGTAACAAAATATTCATTGTACCAAGTTTTTAGAAATCATTTTCTAGGGTTGTGTTTACTCATTGAATTAGGGCATGTACTAATTAACCACAAACAACAAAGACACAGATCTGAGTAAAATATTTTGTACTTTTTAAGACTTGGTCAGCAATCTTTGTACGGAGAAACCATCACAACAAGCTACATAAACCCTGATCTGATGGCACATGTACACATGTCAATATTGTCCGCAGTTTTATTTAACCTGTATGCAAGCTTATACTGAAGTTTAAGTCTCCTTTTTTATAAAAAAAAAAAAAATTGCCACTTGTGAGGGGTTTCAACTTTGAGTAGACTAGTTAATCAGGAAAACTGCAAAGTTCATCAGGACAGCTGCAACAGAAACTGGTAACATCTTGACGTTTTTGTTTTTTTTTTTTTGTTTTTTTTTTTTTATCTTGTCAGAAATCATAGGTGAAGAAGAGTAATAAGGTCACGAGCTGTTCAAAAAATTCGAGAATAAAACATTTACATCAGCAGAATTTGACATAGACCAAGCTGCTGTAGTTTGCAAGCTCTTGAGTCAGTAACACTGATAGATGGGCTACTATCCCTTACAGAGTTGCCTCCCATGCACTGTCTTCTGACTAACTGGTGGTACAGTTCGTACATGAAAATTTCGTAAGTGATCGATTTTCTTTTTATGAATACATGTAATAATAATAAGTTGCCACTGGATACTGATATACAGACAATGCATTTCCTGTATTTTTAAACCTCAGCCATTAGGGTATACTGGGCTGGCTAATTTTGCTGCACTCAAAAGTAAATTAATTTTAAACTTATAAATTTAGAACATTAAAATTTTGTTTTCTTCTGCTTCAGTCCAGCAAAATATTTTATACTTTTTTAAGATTTTACCTATGGTACTGTATACCGTATAAACACGCTTACAAACCTGCAGATCAGGGTGTATGCTGTATATTGATTACTCTTAACAAACTGCACACTCAGATCCTCCAGTGTCTTATGCCCCTGCCCTTTTCAAAAACAGCAAATTTAAAAGATGCAGTGCGCGACTTGTGCTTTTTAATACCTGTCTACTTCACACCCACGATAACAACAAAATGCTGCAGCAGTCTCAGAAGCTTAAACTGTTACAATGTTTATAATTACAAAAGTCACAGGCACACATGTTGTGTTAAACATGACGATTAGCTGGGCGGCAAGATCAAAGGCTTGCCTTTACTACTTAAACCAGATGGTGAGTGTGAAAATGTTACACTGTATATATCAATGTATAATTTACTCAACTCACAGGCACACATTTGGTGTTAAACATGACGCAATAGTTGGGCGACAAGTTCAAAGACTTACCAGACTTACTTCAACCAGCTGTTGAGTGAAAATTAGGCCGATAAATCGGCCCTTCACCCGTGATGATATTGATTTTCCATCAGTATAAAAACAGATTTGGCGGGTTGATTTATCGGACTAAGTGAAAATGTGTTGATCATTTGAACTGTGCTGATTTTTTACATGACTGAATTCACTGCAGAAAGACCAAATGTACATGGCCATTATCTACATGAAAAGAACAAATTTAGCTTTCGTTTGGTGTGCTCAAATAAATGCTCTTCATTTGGAAAACTTAACCAGCCCCCGGGGTAGGGGCATTAATTAGCGAATACATGTATAAGTTATGTAAACTGGATGACAGTATTACAATAACTACCCTGATTACCCACCCTATGTATCGAATGCAGTAATACCTGCTTAACACTATTGCATATAGGATGACAGTAATAACTACATTACATATATTGGATGACGGTAATAAATACACTATGTATATTGGAGATAGTGATACCTACACTACATACATTGGATGATGGTAATACCTGCACTATGTATATTGAATGACAGTAATACCTACATTATGTATATTGGATGATAGTAATAATTACACGCTATATATTGGATGACAGTAATACCTACATGCTATATATTGGATGACAGTAATACCTACACTACATATCTTGGATAATGGTAATACCTACACTGTGTATATTGGATGATGGTAATACCTACACTATTGTATACTGGATGGCAGTAATACCAACACTGACAATGTACACTGGATGACAGTAATACATATCCTAACTACGTATATTGGATGACAATAATAAATACACTACATATATTGGATGACAGTAATATCTACACAATATATATTGCATGACAGTACTCCCTACACTATGTATACTGGATGACAGTAATACCTACACAATGTATATTGGATGACAGTAATACCTACACTACATATATTGGATGACAGTAATACCTACACAACATATCTTGGATGACAGTAACACCTACACTACATGTATTGGATGACAGTAATATCTACACAATGTATATTGGATGACAGTAATACCTACACTGACTATGTATATTGGATGATAGTAGTGCTATATTTAAGGATACAATACCTAGCATTTCTGATTTTAGTTAACTTTCAAAGGAGTAAAATGTGAAAGAAATCACATTAAAACTGGTCTTAATTTTTAGGCTGAGAAAAGCTCTTCATTCTTAGGCTGAAAAAATAAGAGAAAGAAAAGCAAGCAGACTATGTTCTAAACTTTGGTGTTGCGGTGACACAGCTGTTTTTTGGCTAAGTAAAACAAAAACTGTATACAAAAATATTTGTTTTAGAAAATAACATTAAAACAAATACTGAAATAATATGTCCATACTGTTTCTGCTGCTGACTTAGAATTCTAGCTACCAAAATTATCACACATTACTCTATGATGATTATATTATGGGAGTAATATTGGACTTCAAAGAAACTTTAGCAGTGATCATAAATTAGCCAATATCTTTAAGAATGAGAAGGCAACAATGTGGAAAAGCTTCTTTATGCGGCATCTCAGATTTACCTAACTTCAAAGGAATTGGCTCACTTTGTGTACTTTATATATATATATATATATATATATATATATATATATATATATATATATATATATATGCAAATTAGCCTTATGGGTTCTCCCAATGCAGTGATCCAAAGACTAGCAACACAAAATAACCCTATCTGTAAAATGGTAGTCATTTATCTTTTACCATCTTTATGCATTTTGTTGCCTCTACAAACTCTATAAACTGCAGAGAGGTGACAGTTTTCCATGAACGTCTAAAGTGAAAATCTCAAAATGCAGCTGTCATGCAAATGCAAACACCCTGTCCTGCTGTCAAGCAAACATCACATACCTTGTCCTGCTGTCAAGCAGACAGTACAGATCTTGTTAAGCAAATAGCATGTTGTTCTGATGTCAAGCAAACATCATAGACCTTGTTCTCCTGTCACAGCACAGATGTCATGCTGCCCTGCAAACACATCACAAAACTTGTTTTGCTGCCAAGCAAACAGCACAGACATTGTTCTGATGTCAAGTAAACACCTTTTGCTGCTTTCAAACAAACAGCAAAGACCTTGTTCTGTTGTCAAGAAAACAGCACAGACCTTTCTCTGTTGTTCAGCAAACATGACAGACCTTGTTTTAATATCAAGCAAACATCTTGTTTTGCTGTCCAGTAGCACCTTGTTCTGCTGCCAAGCAAACAGCACAGGCTTTTTTCTACTGTCAGGCAAACACCACACACATTATTCTGCTGTCAAGAAAACAGCAAAGGCCTTTTTCTACTGTCAAGCAAACACCACACATTATTCTGCCGTCAAGCAAACAGCACAACCCTTTTTCTACCGTTAGGCAAACACCACACATTATTCTACTGTCAAGAAAACAGCACAGGCCTTTTTCTACTGTCAAGCAAACACCACACACATTATTCTGCTGTCAAGAAAACAGCACAGACCTTTTTCAACTGTCGGGCAAACACCACACACATTATTCTGCTGTCAAGAAAACAGCACAGACTTGATATGCAAACAGCATAGATTTTGTTATGCTAAAAAGCAGATATCAAATACCTTGTTCTGCTGTTGCACTTGAGTGGCAGATACAAATAAAGTAATAATGATACAAATAAAGTAATAATGATACAAAATTGGGTAATGCTACATGATCATGCAGAAAGACAAACATAAATCGATCTATATCAATTTCTGTGAAATTTCCAACATCCATGACTAATAGCATGGAGGGAAATAACTTCTAAGAATACTTTGTAATCATATCATATATGACTGTCTTCACTTGCCCCATCAGACATTCCTAATGGCTTTCATTTCAAATGAAATTTTTTAATTAACATTTAGTTGTCGGAATCTAATTCTGCTACTGCTCAATAATGAGTACTGCACAGTGTAGGTCAAACACTATTTTATTTTTGGTTGATGTGGATATGGATGTGATGAAAAGTTTCAATCTAACTGACAAATGTGCAAAAAATCAATCAGAATCGATGAATTATTCAGATAAATTACAAAGTACTTTACTGCATCATGTATTGATGACATACCGCTTTGCCTAACATTCCTATGCATATTATAGACAACCAAATACTTCTTTTTGGAATTAAACTGTTGCAATCAGTGTTTGAAATAGCCATCTGCCTGCTATCCCATGACCACTGACTCATCTGTTGGACTCGGGGCGGTGCGAGGCAATATGGCGCCCTGTGCAAAACAGATATCTCCCCAAAAACTGTCTTGAGACTAATATCATTAAAATATTTGCTGACAGTTTGTAAGACGTTGATGTAAGTTATGACCAAATAAAGAGGCTTTTCATATGAAGAAAAAACAAAACAAAAAAAAAAAGGAATGTATGCAGCAATGTGATTATTCCACAAATCTAAAATAAACCATCAAATCACATTTTCTAAAGTTCTGCTTGACCAAGCTTCCATCACGATCATCTGCACTATGAATAGTACTGATTTACTGGTAGCTAACAAGATCAATTCAACACGAGTTCTGCTCAGTCCAAAATTTTTCTGCAATTTACATATGCAGAAAACATAAATGGAGAAAATTAACGAGCAGGTCCAATATGAGAGAGAGGTCAACTGTAGGATCAGATGGAGACAGAAAACTTTTCATTAAATGTCCTATTGAGTTTCCAAATTTGATGTGCTGCAATATTGTGACTTCTGTTACAGATTTTTTTCAAAAGTAAAACATGTATACCCTGAAAAAATACAATAGGGATCCATTTGTGTTGTCAAAGTTCTTCTCTATTAAACTGGTTGGAAGGATTGTGAATTTTGAGATGGACCATTGACTTTTATAAGCAGCTATCCCACATGGCTAGCAGAATTTTAGAAAAAAAATATTTAAATCAATGAATACAATGTCTTTATATTTTCTCACTTACTGTACAAAAAATGTAAAGATTTTTTTAATAAAATATGCTTCTAATTTTTCTTACATACCATGTATACTCGATTACAAGTTAAATTCAACGACAAAATGCAGACCCAGATGTGCCATTGCATAATGTGATGGCAGAACTGAATATATGCAGACTATCAGGAGTAATCTGTAGAACAAACAACGTAGACCCTGATATGATGGTACATTATGCAACAGCTGATCAGGGTCTATGATGTCTTCAGTTGGACTCACCAAGTAAGAAAATATGTACAGTATTCAGTTTGAACACACAATCATTAAGATGGTGTAGTAACAAATGTAGAAACTCTGAATTTTGAAACTGCATCTATTCAATGTGTAGTTGGATAACTGCTGCTGTATTTTAAAAGTTCTGTGGTCACATGGCCATGTTGATTTCTTTTCCATTAATTATCAAAGTCCACCATCACAGATACAGGAGGCCCATATTATATTGAACCTGGCTTTTACTTAGTAAGAAGATAAATATCTTTATCACTAAACTTGGTATACAATATTTTAATAATGACCTCAGTGTCTTTATCATTGAGCTCAATATACAACACTTTAATATAGACCTCGGTATCTTTATCATTGAGCTCAATATACAACACTTTAATATAGACCTCGGTATCTTTATCATTGAGCTTAATATACAACACTTTAATACAGACCTCAGTATCTTTATCATTGACGTCAATATACAACACTTTAATATAGACCTCGGTATCTTTATCATTGAGCTTAATATACAACACTTTAATACAGACCTCAGTATCTTTATCATTGACGTCAATATACAACACTTTAATATAGACCTCGGTATCTTTATCATTGAGCTTAATATACAACACTTTAATACAGACCTCAGTATCTTTATCATTGACGTCAATATACAACACTTTAATATAGACCTCGGTATCTTTATCATTGAGCTTAATATACAACACTTTAATATAGACCTCGGTATCTTTATCATTGACCTCAATATGCAGCACTTTAATATAGACCTCGGTATCTTTATCATTGACCTCAATATACAACACTTTAATATAGACCTCGGTACCTTTGTCATTGACCTCAATATACAACACTTTAATATAAGACCTCAGTATCTTTATCAATGAGCTTGGTAGACAATATATTTTAATATTGGCCTCAGTATCTTTATCATTGAGCTTAATATACAACACATTAATATAAGACCTCAGTATCTTTATCATTGACCTCAATACACAACACATTAATATAGACCTCGGTATCTTTATCATTGACCTTAATATACAACACTTTAATATAAGACCTCAGTATCTTTATCATTGAGCTTAATATACAACAGTTTAATATAGACCTCAGTGTCTTTATCATTGACCTCAGTATACAACACTTTAATATAAGACCTCAGTATCTTTATCAATGAGCTTGGTATACAATATATTTTAATATTAGCCTCAGTATCTTTATCACTGACCTCAATACACAACACTTTAATATAGACCACGGTATCTTTATCATTGACCTCAATATACAACACTTTAATATAGACCTTGGTATCTTTATCATTGACCTCAATATACAACACTTTAATTTAAGACCTCCGTATCTTTATCAGAGCTTGGTATACAATATATTTCAATATTGGCCTCAGTATCTTATCATCAAGCTTAATATACAACACTTTAATACAGACCTCAGTATCTTTATCATTGACGTCAATATACAACACTTTAATATAGACCTCAGTATCTTTATCATTGACCTTAATATACAACACTTTAATATAGACCTTGGTATCTTTATCATTGATCTCAATATACAACACTTTAAAATAGACCTCGGTATCTTTATCATTGACCTCAATATACAACACCTTAATATAGACCTCAGTTACATCTTTATCATTGACCTCAATATACAACACTTTAATATAGACCTCAGTATCTTTATCAATGAGCTTAATATGCAACATCAATATTTTGACAGTGCCAGATTAAATCCTGCGGAGGCCCCTAGGCAGTCGAAATCTCGGCCCCCCCCCCTCCCCCTCACAAATTATCTCCTAATACATCAAGATCAAATCAATTCAATATTATTTTGATCCTTTGTCGCGGGGCCCCTAAAAGGCATGGGGCCCATAGGCCAGTGCCTACTCTGCCTATTTGGTAATCTGGCACTGTATTTTGACGTCAGTATCTTTATCATTTAGCTTAATATACATTTTAATACTGACATTAATATCTTTACCACTTAGTTTAATATACAACATTTTTAATACAGACCTCAATATCTTTATCACTGAGCTTTAATATACAACACTTTAATATCGACTTTAATATATTTGTCGCTGAGCTTAATCTACAACATTTTAATATGGACGTCAATGTCTTTATCTTAATATATATTTTAATACTGACCTCAATATCTTTATCACTGAGCTTAATACACATTTTAATATTGATCTGCACAACACTTTATAGATGTAGATGTCAATATCTTTATCACTGAGCTTAATAAATAAAATTAATATCATTGTCATTTATGACCAAAAAGACATCACAGAAAGTCGTCTTGTCAAAACCCCATGTGGACATGACTTACTATTAGGAAAGGCAAAAACAGACCAGTAACATCTCAGTCCAAAAGAAGTATCAAGACCTTAACTACAAAGTAACAACTACAGTTTGGCCGAGTCCCGGCTACTAGTATATAGGAAGTGTTCTTTCACTGATTGACAAAAGGGTGATGTTCTTTGGTGGGAACATAGACTGCATTTCACTTGCACAGAAAACACGTCTTAAATGAAAAGCCAAATCATTCTCGCAGTGGATGTGATACTTTTGGTAAGTTTGATTGTGATTTTAATTGAAATTTACATTAATTTACATTTGAATATAAACATTTGAAATAAAAACTATATATCTTGGACACTGAAAGAATACAATATGTAGCACGGTAATTATTTCACTTCTGTTTGTTATTACTGTAACAGGAACAGGACTGGTAGAGCACAATGTCAGGTGTCCTTGTTAAAGGTACATGTGATGTCACTCTCTTACAAAAACAATCATACTATATTCACAGATTTTGAATAAAGTCCGAGCAATCTGTGCATAATATATTTAAATATTATTTTTCCAAATAAAGGTATGATGATGGGATAATAATGTCTGTGGCGTAATTATCGATATTTGAACCTATCTATTTACACACATATAAGCAAATCAAGACAAGATATTGTATTTTCTGTATGAAATTTTTAGGACAGTTATGTCAGATGCATATCAATTGAATACCAATGAAACAGATATTTTGGCATCCTCATCGATGTCTGGTCCTTTGTTTTTTTCAAACATGATAACTATCCAAAAACATATCAATTTTAGCACACATTATTCTTCATACTTTGGAAAAAAAAAAGACCATTGTTTGATGTGCGGAAAATTAATAACATATGGTACATCCAATTGACATTTCATGGTGGAGGCAGAAACCATGCCACATCAACGTCCATTTTTTTTTCAAAATAAAAATAGCTCATATGATTTAGAGCCAATTTAAATGTCAATTCTACAACCAATCTCATCATTTAAGATTTTACAAGATGACTGACAAGATAATTGATTTTTAAATTAAAACTTAAAACCAAAATCACAAATACATGATGTGAATGAAATTGGATATTGGGAGAATCAGAGAAACAAAGAATGCCACAAGTGCCAGTGTAAAAAAAATGAAAGTTTATAATATGATTTGACTTGCAAAAAACACGCTGCTTGTTTTGGCTCCTTTTCTTGAAACCGTTATTACAGCAAAGATGCAGAACATTCTTTTTATTACCTTCATTTCTGCCTGAAAATGAACATTTTCTTATTGTCTTCCTAATTCCATCAAATGAAATGAAGAAATTAGGTCACAAGTATACAAACTCTCTTCCCCCTTATACCTACTAAAATCTACCCAAGTAACTGCGCTTTACAGAAAGCTTCAGATCTATTCTGGAGTATCAGTTTGGTCAAGATGACCAATCCAAAGCTAACTAAGGAAGAGGACAATGGTCAAAGCAACTCTTTGTTCATCACTCATTGGAAATCTTAAAAGAAGGTCAACGGTCTTGCCAAATATACAACCCTAGCTCTAAATTATACATGGA
The DNA here is from genome assembly GCA_016617855.1 of Megalonaias nervosa. Classification (NCBI taxonomy): domain Eukaryota; kingdom Metazoa; phylum Mollusca; class Bivalvia; order Unionida; family Unionidae; genus Megalonaias; species Megalonaias nervosa. The sequence goes on from JAECUM010033316.1 coordinate 34,652, forward strand.
AACATCACTGAAAAGTATTCTTTTAGCTGGTGTTAATATCACTTTTAACACCCTATTTGTTATATCATGTTGGTTTAATGGTACTTTCAACACTTTTTGTTATATCATGTTGGTTTTAATGTCACAGTTAACACCCTATTTGTTATATCATGTTTGTTTTAATGATACTTTTAACACTTTTTGTTATATCATGTTGATTTTAATGTCACTTTTAATACTTGATTTCTTATATCACGCTGAAGAAATGAGAGAGAGAGTGCCATTCCCAATAATAAAAAGACAGCCAATCTGAGAGACAGTGCCATTCCCAATAATACAGAGACAGCCAATTTGAGCTGGCTTGGGCTGTATGATAACAGCAACCCTTGGATTAAAAGACTGACACTCCACCAATTAAGCTAATATGGCTCCCTCACTGAAAAGATTATGTCTGAAGAGCTAATTACCTCATGGAATTAAAACCATGGGAGTGTTCCTGTTCATTTAATTTTCAATTTAGATTGTTTTACTTAAATAAGGAAAAACACAGGGATTACACAGTTTCTTAAATAAGGATATCACATTGAGATATAAAATATAATGACCAATACTGTATTTATTCCAAAAGTCACAGAAGCCTTCCAAGCAATGATAGGTGGCAAATTTGCACCTGTGATAACCCTGGACAGCCACGACACCAACCTAGAGTCCTTAACAACCACATTCAACACAGCTGTGACTAGCACAGCTAACGAGATAATTGGCAAATATCATGGAACAAAGAAACCTTGGGTCACAACAGATGTCCTTGAACTATGCGACAAAAGAAGAGAACTGATAAAGGGAAAAAGAGATAATGAAGAAGCTAGAAAATACAGAGAGATAAATAATATGATCAGGAAAAGCATGAAAAAGGCAAAGGAATCTTGGATAGAAAGACAATGCTGCAAAATCAAAGACAGTCTGAGTAGAAATGACAGCAAAATGGCATATCAGCTGGTGAAATATCTTACAACCCATAAACAAGGGAAAACTACCACAATCCAAGACAAATCAGGAAAATGCCTCAGAAGATCAAGAGATCCTCAACCGATGAACAGAATACTGCTAAGAATTGTACAATCATAAGACCCAAGGAGATCCAGCAGTACTAAATTGCCCTCAGGCAGAAGAAATTGATGACAACCCCATTCTTCGTGAAGTAGAAATTGCAGTTAGATCACTAAAGAAAGGAAAGTCAGCCGGCATTGACAACATACCAGCAGAGCTCATTCAAGCAGGAGGAGAAGAGATAGTCACGGTCCTAACAACAATCTGCAACAAGATATGGCAGACAGGAAAATGGAACACCACATGGACTCAATCCTTGGTCATGGTGCTCCCCAAGAAAGGAAACCTACAGCTATGCCAAAACTACAGAACCATCATTTTGATCAGTCACCTGAGCAAAGTCATGCCGAAGATAATTCTCAACAGACTAAACCTCAAACAGAGAAAATTATTGCTGAAGAGCAGGCAGGCTTCCAAGCAGGAAGGAGCACCACAGAACAAATCTTCAATCTCAGATTCCTTTGTGAGAAATACCTTCAGCACCAGCAGAATCTATACCACATCTTTATAGATTTCAAAAAGGCCTTTGATAGGGTATGGCATGCAGCCTTATGGGCAACTATAAGGAAGTACAACATCAGCTCAAACCTGGTGCATGTTGTTGAGCACCTCTATGACAAAGCCACCAGTGCTGTCCTCATCAATAGCAGCAGAGGAGATTGGTTTTGAACAACAGTTGGAGTCAGACAGGGATGTATACTGTCACCTACACTCTGCAACATTTTCCTGGAAAGGATCATGGAGGATGCCTTGCATGACCACAAGGGCACTGTCAGCATCAGAGGAAGAACAATCACAAACCTGCGCTTCGCAGATGATATTGATGGTTTAGCAGGAGATGAAAAAGAACTGGTGGACTTGGTTGAACACCTCAACACAACCTCCACAGCATACAGTATGGAGATTAGCGCCAAAAAAAAACAAACTGATGGCAAACAACACCAATGGCATCAGTGCAGAAATAAAGGTCAGTGGACAGAAGCTGGAAAGAGTCACAAGCTTTAAGTACTTGGGATCAATTATCACAGACAAGGGCTCCAAACCAGAACTACTTTGCAGGACTGCCCAGACAACAGCAACAATAACAAGGTTGAGACCAATATGGAAAGATACCAACATTGCTTTTGGTTCCAAAATAAGGCTGATTCACTCGATTGTCATATCTATCTTTCTGTATGCTTGTGAAACATGGACGCTCACATCAGATCTACAAAGCAGGATTCAAACCTTTGAAATGAGATGCTACCACAAGATCTTGGGCATCTCATACATTGACCATGTATCCAATGAAGAAGTCCACAACAGGATCCAATGAACCATCAGATCCTATGAAGACCTCTTGAATACTGTAAAAAAGTGCAAACTGAAGTGGTACGGTCATGTCTTAAGATCATTACTGGCGAAAACAATCTTGCAAGGCACAGTGTGAGGGTGCAGAAGAAGAGGCAGACAGAAAAAGAGGTGGGAAGTCAACATTAAGGAGTGGACAGGCATGGGATTTGGAGATTCCCAAAGGGCAGTAGAGAACAGGGAAAGATGGAGAGAATTGGTTGCAAAGTCAACTGTGGTGCCCCAATGACCCCTTGGGTTAAGGGGATGATGATGATGATGATGATGATGATGATGATAGTACACAACCTTTTAACATTCTGCACTGATAAATCAGCATAAATCATTATCTATTATATTGTGATGTCACATATGGGTCTATGCTAAGTGCATGGAATCAATGTAGCTGAGCTAGTAGAGCATCAAACATGTAATTCAAAGGTCAAGGGTTCAAAACCTGCCCAGGCGAGCCCAAATTAGCTGCCTTGCCGTGTCCCTGGAAAAGACACTTAGCTACCTTTTTCTTAGGATGATATGGCCAATAATGTTTTAAAAGTGCAATTAAAACTAACAACAACTATGTTAATTGCAGTTAATCATGCATCATAAATGAACCAATATGATTGATGATTTGACTGTAAGACTGTACATTCCAATACAATGTTTTTTTTGTAAATATTACAACTTATCTGTCAGCTTGTAATGGCAAATTTGCAATGAAGGATAAGAGTTACTGCAAATAAGGAGACATATTAATATTCGGACACAGCCTGAAGCATAATGCAGATATTATCATTCACTACTTTAATTCCTTTACAAATGCTAAAACAGCAGCCACTAAATTTTGCTCAATGCACAATCATAGGGGAAAAATTTTGACATTTTTTGTTGTATCGTTTATCATTGAAAACTAGTATTCAGCACAGAACTAGATCATATAGTTGACTGGTTGATTCATAAAATATTGCTGCGCTAGAGTTCTTGTGAAATGGCACTGCTAATTTTAACTGGTGCTGTGTTGAAAGTTTATTTGCAAATGTACTGAAATAAAGTAAGTTCTTTTCGCACAGAATTTAATATTATCTTAAACTCTTTTCCCTGCCAATGAAGACATTGCATTTCATTTATCCTTAAAAGTTCAAAATCTATCAGAAAGTAAATTTTAGTTTCTGAAGATAGTATTACACAGCAGAGGTAACCTCACTTATTTAACAAAGTGTGACTGTTGTCTGTGTCATAATCTGTAAAGATTATTTTTCTGTAAAGGCAGATCCTTCAAGACAATTATTGTAATAGTTCTTGAACAAAAATCAGCTGGGAGGTTGGAACCTGTGCACCCTTGCAAGGTAAAAGCATTTGATAACATTGCCAGTTTTAATATTAACCAGGGCCTTGACACTTTGAAGGCAAGTTCAATGCATACTGTCCACATTAATGAGAGAAAGAACAGTTTGAAGTTATTAAAGTTCAAGTATATGGAACTGTACGTCCATTAATAAAGCAGTTTACATTAACACATTTCAAGATGCAGTACCAGGTGCCGTTCATAATGTGTTTTGAAACAAATTATAACAGTCATATGCCATTTAGGGCTTTATATCAAGTATTGAACTAACAAGATGATTTTTATTTTAAACTGGTGCCACCTTTAAATTGTAAAATAAGTTTTTGTACAAAATCTGATAAATATTTGTTACAGATACAATCCATTTATTTCCATAAACCTTCCCAATGCAAGCATCCTTGAGCTTAAGTTCCAAGAGGAGTACATACAATTGGCTACAAAGCTGTTACATTAAGTTGTTTGGTCAGCAGACAATCACCACTAATTAGTTCTGTCACAAATTCTAGATGAATGGAAATTTAGAAAAGTTATTAAAAAAAAGGCACAAGTGTGCCTGACATTGCTCACCTGCTTAATTGCAAATACTGCAGGAATTATGCAGGTACCTTAGAGTAAAAGACACCTGTGTCACGATAATGTACGTCTATTTGTTAGAAATTAGTAGCTTCTGCTGGATTAGATTATGCATTGACAACTTTCGTATGACTGTGAAAGGTATACATGCTAGAACTAGGCACATCACATTCAGTCTGGTATGTTGGGTGAGTCATGCAAGACATCTGGATAGAGAAGCAGTAAAATAAACAAAATAGGCTTTCTACCTGGTTGCCATGGAAGCTATACCATTACTAGGGGAACAAAACAAGAGTAATTTTGGCAGAGGATGTCCTAATAATTGTTCCTACTAATTTTCATCAAAACTGGTTCAGCCATTCTTCTCTAGATGAAAAGAGATAGTTGCTAAGGAAGCTACACCCTTTGATAGAGGAGTAGCTCCAGACACAAATCAAGTATAACATGTCCTAAGATTTGTTCCCATCAAGTTCAATCAAAATTGACTCAGCCATTTTAGAGAAGCTGAAAAAGGGTTTTCCATATGTTTGAGATGAAAGTCGCACCATTACCGGGGGGACCACCCTGCACACAAATCTGAATTGCCATGTCTAGAAACATTCCTAACAAGTTTGCTCCTGGTTGCCATGGAATCCACACCATTACAAAGGGAACTATCCCAAAGACAATTTTGGTAGAACATATTCAAAACGCTCTCCGGCCAAGTTTGGCTCAGCTGCTTTAAGCAGAAGTCAAAAATAGATTTCCACCTGGTTGCCAAGCAAGTTACAACATAGCGAAGAGTCACCCCAGTCACAGTTTTGAATGAGCACATCAAGGGAAATGGTCCAATCAAATTTCATAAAAATTGGCTCAGCCATTCTTGAGAAGTTTACAATAGATCTTCCAAATGGTTGCTATTGAAATGATACCCCTGCTACTGGTTCCACTGCCCACCCTCAAAAAGAACATTTTCTGAAAGCATGTTCTAAACAACACCCCCAACCAATTTTGATTAAATATAATTCATTCATTCTATGAAACTAACTGAAAATAGGACTTCCACACAATTATAACATAAGCAACACCACTGTGAGCATAAACAATCTTAACACAAACATTCTGACTAAGTTTAATAAGAACTGGCTAAATTGTTCTGGAGAACAAGTCCAAAATAGGTTTTCCATTTTGGTTGCTACAGAAGTTACACCATAACTAGGGGAGCAATCCAGAAACAAAATTTAGGTTAGAAAAGTCCAGAGAAAACAAGCCACAAAGTAATGTCAACAAAGACAAGCACTGGACAACATGCATCAAATACAGAGCCAATCCAGAACCACACTTAGCTTCACAACCACATCACACAAAACAAAACAGCAGGCATTATCAGAAAGTACAAGTATAAATTAAATAAACACATCCTCTGAACATGTACAGCTGTTTCCTATCTCCAAGATAGGGCTAAAATTCAATCACAGAACAAGAGGTCCATGTGGGCCTGTGATTGCTCACCTGGCCAACATCTGCATAATAGCCAAATACAAGAGTAGTTGGCCAAGAAATCTGGGCAAGCAAGATGCTTTCTATACACATTTCTTCCTATCCTTTGTAACTGCATATATTATATAAACAACCATTTCAAGTTTTCTCAAGTTCTTGATCCATATTTAATGGCATAACAGCATCATTTGTCCATCAAATCTGGTAAAATTCTGTTCAGCAGTTCTTTTTAAAGAACCAGCTTTCCCCAAGTACAAAGTTTGGTAACTGTAGTGGATAACTTGAGACATTGTGCAAAAGTATTATCATTCTTTCAGCCACAGTGATCTTGACCTTTGATCCTTCAACCTTGATATTTATGGACTTATTCCTTATCCCAAGGTGAAGGCCATCCACAAAATTTGGTAAATGTAGACTATGAAGAACTAGAGCTATTGTGAAGAAACAATTTCACTTCTTTCAGAAGACAATATAATATGACCATCAATCTGAGAGGAGCAGCAATAGAAAAGTTTTCAAAATGGCTGCCATGGCAATCATACTGAAGGTCAAATTGTCACTAGGTTCATTTAGAACTAGCCAGACAAAAAATAAATCTTTTAGAGAAAACCCCATGTCAAAAGTACCATCTATTCAGGAGGAATAGCTTTAACAAGATTTTCAAGATGGTCATCACGGCAGTCATTACTGAAGCCAGATCAGTCCATTTTCATTTAGGACCAAATAAACATCATAAGAAACTTTCTGCTAAAAACCCATGCTGACATGACTTTCCAGTTAAGAAGAGCAGTGATGACAAGTTTTACAAGATAGCTTCAATGGTGGCCATATGATCAGCACCAGTTTTCATTTAGGACCAACAAGACACCATAAAAAGTCTTTTAATGAAAACCCCATGCTGTTCATCTGTTCAGAAGTAGTAATGAAAAGATTTAACAACTGATAATAGATATGTTAACACTTACACAATTAAAAATGTGAATATTATATGATGTACATCATTTTCCTTGTTATATAAAATTATTTCTGGATGAATGCATATAATATTTAACAAGAACTAGGAATTGAAAATAAAATACATGTAAAGGAACTGTCAGTATTTATCCTTCTTAAACCAAACTACTTTTAACATTAAACACTGCTTCTCCTTCACAGAACTGAGAGCGACTGTATGTTGTTGTTAGAAGCAGTAGTCTGTAAGGGCCTTCATGTTATATCAGAGGTAATGAACACCTTTCCATTATAAGGTCCTTCATGTTATATCAGAGGTAATGAACACCTTTCCATTATAAGGTCCTTCATGTTATGTCAGAGGTAATGAACACCTTTCCATTATAAGGCCCTTCATGTTATATCAGAGGTAATGAACACCTTTCCATTATAAGGCCCTTCATGTTATATCAGAGGTAATGAACACCTTTCCATTCTTTAATAGCCCTTTTAACTTGGCATCAGAAAGGCTTTCTTCACTATTATAATGTGATTTCACTAAAGGCAGCATACTCTGTGCTTCCACTGGACAATATTATGAGGGGGTGCTGAATAATAATAATAATAATAATAATAATAATAATAATAATAATATTATTAATAATAATAGAGAGTGGCTTCTTTAGTCAAGGACTATTCCCAACTGAGGCTTTCTTAAGAAAGTATACTAATGTACATGTGGAGATCTATGTACAAGATCTGTGTTGAGAAGAAAGTATACCAATGTACATGTGGACATTTATATGCAA
>JAECUM010033318.1:0-27246 GCA_016617855.1 Megalonaias nervosa
GCAAGTTCATAAGCAAATTTGTTTTACCTGATCCTATGCGGCCAACAATAAGATAATGACAATCTGGAAATTCGTTGTTGTGTACATGTTTCAGATGTCTGTCTGTATCAAAATTTAATATCGACATATTATAAAAATTGTTAGACAATAATAAATAATGAGCTATTACACAAAATTTGGAACAAAATTATGAGATTCGCCTGAGATTATAACTACAAGCGTCGGTGATTTATCTGGTTACCTGAAAAAAATTGGTGATACGATGGCAGGAAACTTGTCTATATCAAATCAGCGAGTGCTTGGTTTAGAAACGGCGTATCCACCACCAAGAGTTGACATTACACAAGCTGTTAGTTATGCACAACTTAAATCAGTTGATGACAACAAGTTAGACAAGGCCGGCGGAAGTTTAAGCGGTAATTTAGATATGTCGGGAAAAAAGGTTGTAGGTTTGGAGACTGCATACCCACCAGCAAACTTAAATCAAACCCAAGCGGTAAGTTATTTAAGTTAAAGTATGTGGATAATAACAAGCTTGATAAAACTGGTGGGACACTTACGGGTAATATTAATATGTCAGGTTGACGAGTGTTAGGTTTAGAAACTTCATATCCGCCAGCAGATTTAACGCAAGCGGTAAGTTATGCACAGCTAAAATCAGTTGACGACAGTAAACTTAACAAAGCCGGTGATACAATGACAGGAGATCTGTCTATGTCAAATTAAAAAATAACTGGATTACCCACAACCTCGCCAATGTCCGACTCAGATGCTATTAGTTATGGCCAGTTAAAAGAAGAACTTGCCCCATACTTTAAAAAATCTGGTAGACCAATGTCAGGTAATATAAACATGAGAGACACACACAAAAAAAATAACTACGACATATGTTCCTTTTAGCCCTAATGATCTAACAAATAAAGCGTATGTTGATAGTCTGTCTAGTGGTATAAAACGAACTAAAAACAATGTTGCATATATTCCAACACTTTTTAAGGCAACTGACAATCGAGTTGGGTTTGAGGTAAGCGCATCAGCATATTATCCTGAAAATTATCCTTTTTACGCTTTCTCTGATAGACACGAATGGACGACCAACGGAGAAGTTGAAAATTTTTGGATCAAAATTAAATGTCCTACTGCAGTTACTATTTGGCAATTTCATTTGAGAGGTCGATTAAATCCTGGTGTTGGTCAAATTTATAATTGGCGATTGGAAGGATCAAATGATGATATCGACTGGACAACATTATATAGTACAACAGACACTTACATTTCAACAACACAATATTTTACGATTCCGACAGAAAATACTGTTAACAAGTACTTGTATTTTCGAGTTCATGTTTTCGCTGCTGAACGTCCGTTTCCAGGACTGACAGCATTTCAAATATATACACTCGATGATCAAATTTAATCTATTGTTATAAAATAATGTCAGAACCACCAATTATAACCGTTGCAAGAGAATTTTATGATAATATTTTTGACCCTAAAATAGATGTTGGGGACCAATCACTATCAGCACGTATAATAAATACCAGGAAAAGTTTTACAATTACAATGATAAATTCTCCATTGTCAGATGAAGAAAATTTTTTATTCTTGTTATGTATATGAGAGGACCACAACTGTTGAAAGCTATAGAAAACTTTGATATTATAAGAAGTTACTGTCATCCTGATGATTATCTAGAAGAACAAAAACAAGTTGAAATTATATTTAAAACAATATTACTCGAGCTTGACTTTAAATATATAGATTTGATAATAATATCAGACTTAATAAAAACACGAGCACATGGTGGAAGAACACTGGAGGAAAGACGAATAAACGAAAATCATATCCGACTTGACAATCTATCGGAATCTAAAATAATGGGAGTAAAAAGAAGCAGAGATTTATATAATAGTTTTTCAAAACGAGGTATATTTAAGTATCTCGGTATGTACTACCACGACAAGGAAATACTAGTTAAAATTGTTACCATAACACCAGATGCTGAGTTAATTGTTAAAGCGTACTCGAACGCAATTCTTCCAATGATACGTAAAAAAGACCCAGAATTTGATCCGATTATTGTTAATAAATCTATAGCGATAATCAATGATTTTGACAATGAAATTAGTTATCTCAGCGATGACGAGCAAATGGAGTTTTTTGAAAAAGTTCTACAAACACAGTTGGGAAAAAAAGTTGATTCTTATTACGACATAAGTTACGAGTACAACATTCCACTTCCATCACTCCAACGCTCTAGACAATTGTCATTACGAAATTATTACAATGAAGTTGAGAAAATGTTCACAAGACCATCATATTGGTTAAAGTAGCTGATGCTGTTAGTCTTATCCAACTTAACATATACATACTCCAAAAATTAATGCTAGCAAATTTCGTGGTAGCATTTGCAATTATCAGACAACATCTTGTTCTAAAAAATTTCACGTTAGATCAGTTGAGTTTAGTATAAGGGTATATTGAAGACGAAACAGAAATCAATTACAGTAATTTGGTGAATAAAACAGATTTGTATGAACGTGAAGTAGGAGATACTTTTGATTCATATACATGGTTAAAGAAAAATGAGGTACTAACAGATCAACGATATAATGATACTTCGTCAGATGTTTATGATAAATACAGAGAGCTTTTAGCTGATCCTAAAAATAATAAACTCCGCGAGTTTCTCGATTCAATTGTTGGTGCTAGAGTTTTTAATATTGTATAAAAATTATATAATTAAAAAACAAATCATCGATTTCAATCATATTTCAGAAGATATTCCAAAACAAGATGTTGACGCTCTAATGCAATATTACAGATATTATCATTAAAACCTTTGGTGTGTGAAACAATGTTATAAATATTACAATAGGATACTTCGAGTAATATCATATTTGCCATTGTTAATGACCACCTCTGGCATAATATCAAGTGGGGTATCATTAAATCATTTTCTGTTAATTATATCTGGTATCGGTGTCTCTCTTTCAACGGCATGTAAGAAGATTGAACCCAGGCTTGAGACGAAAAAATTATGCCTGTAACATAGCTAGTATTATTTATAAAAAATTACTTGATCAGATACGATCTTATTTCCGAGGTGTAAAATATGACATGGGCGATTTAATACGCGAGTTTTGTATTATTGACAGTATGTTAGCAGATATTTTACCGATGAGGGTAAACAGATATGAAAATAGTTATGACAGAAAATACGGCAAATAAAATTTTCCCTAAACTCTTTGATATATAATAATACGACAATCTTAAGCCAGACCGATTTGCCTTGGGGTGTAATACTACTATTAAGTAAAAAAATTTCACCTACCTTTTGATCCTTCCAGCGAAGCACATCTCTGCAGACTGAACACTTGGGCCGCTTTATATAGCCTGTGCTGATTCTCCAGAACATTCTTATTGTACAACATTGCATCATCTTTCCAGAACATTCTTATTGCACAACATTGCATCATCCTTCCGGAACATTCTTATTACGCAGTTGTAAATAACACAGTTCCAGTCATTCATAAACACCGCAGTCTATTTTTAGACAGAGAACAATGTACATTATCGATCGCAACACTGTAGTCTCTGTCTAGGCTACAGTAAAGGCAGAAAACATGTATAGAATATCTGCAATGGGGGAGGGTGTTTTTCTCTGACAAATATGTTTTACACGGGAAGGGGTCTAAAATCTAGAAAACCTGGTTAATACAAATATGATCTTTTTGGAGTGGAGAGGGTCTTCTCCTGATAAATATATTTTCTAACCTGTTTAGAGTTAAGCTACAGGTTTGTTACAAATATGTTCTGATAGAGGGGTTGGTGGGAGGGTTAAAGGTCATTAAATCTAGAAGTCCTATTTTCCTTTACTACTAAACTACTAATTCCTTCCCCCAGGAGCAATTAAACAGCCTTCGGTGCTGGCATAAATCAGTGGCACATGCACGATTGTGCGCACGCCACTTTAATCCAAATAAACAAACAAACAAACTAGTCTGGCTAATAACCCGACCCGTAACCCTTAGACAATAAAAATCACACTATAAAATTCCAACAACACAGGGAAAAAGTAGAAAAACAGTTCAAACACCTATTCAAAGAATGAGAGTCAAAAACATCCAATCCAAACAGTGAAATTAGGCTATATGAATGGGAAAGAGCATTAGGATCCAAAAAGGAAACATCCCCGGGAGAAGACCAAATTGGCTATGTAATATATAAAAACTTACCAGAAAACATCACAATGACTTTTTTTAAAATTATTAAACATAATCTGGACCGTCGGAAAACTGCCCGACAAATGGAAACAAGTTATTGTAATCCCGATTCCTAAACCTGGTAAAGACCCGAATAGCATCAACTCATACAGACCCATCTCCCTTACGAACAAAATCTGCAAACTCATGGAAACTATAATCACTAACCGGCTAAAATATCATGTAGAAAGAAATCATCTATTTTCCGAAAACCAATGCGGGTTCAGAAACAACAGATCCACCACCGACTAGCTAATTAGACTCAAAACAGCCATCAAATTAGTCTTTAATGAGAAATGAAAATCTAACAGGAACCTTATTGCCGTTCGTTTGCCTTGACGTGGAAAAAGCGTTCGACCTTGTCTGGACCAAACCTTATTGCTAAACTCAACAACTACAGAATAATAGGCCGCATATTAAATTGGATAGAAAAATTCTTATCAGGTAGGAAAAATATAAACAGAGTGGGGATAACTTACTCTGAAGCATACTCGCTGGAAAATGGTACCCCTCAGGGGAGTGTGCTCAGCCCCACACTTTTTAACATCATGATTAATGATCTAGACCATAACCTGACCTCAAATAAAATATGGAGAGCAGGCAACCCCGCAAACCACCAAACAATTGATGAAATCCAACAGAGCCTAAATAAAATTGGGAGATGGGCTGATAAATGGGGGTTTAAAATATCCCATGAAAAAATAAAAGACAGAAGCGATTATATTTCACCCAAAACATAGTAACATCCTAAAATATCCCTAACTCTACACTCAAAACAATCCTATCAACTACGTTAAGGTAGTAAGACTCCTGTGTATGTACTTTGACGAACATCTAAATTGGGGCCAACATATAAAAAGCCTGATAAATAATTGTAGTAGAGACCTAAACCTACTGAGAAACCTAAAAGGACCAACATAGGGATCCAATCAAGAAACATTAATAACTTTGTACAGAGCCCTCATAAGATCTAAACTGGATTATGGACGTCAGGTATATAACTCAGCTGACCATCAACACCTTAAAAAACTGGACAAAATACAAAGAAAAGCTCTGTCTGTTTGCACAGGCACTGGGCTCCAACATCGCTAGATGAGCTACAAATTCTGACTGGACCACTGCAACTCAGACGACATGAACTCATTTTTAAGATATGCAGCACGGGTAACTATCCACTCAAACGCACACCGAACCAGAATATCAATTAGCAAGTGCGACAAACCATTCAGCCGCAAACTAGTCCCAAATATTCTAGGAGGAAAATTTATCCATGAACTTGTGAAAAAATTGCCGATCTCTGACTACCAGGCTAAGCAATTAGAATACCCTGATCAGGCCTCCTGGATAACTCTTAAACCGGGTATTAACACTAAAGTAACTGAATTTTAAAAACCTTGAACAAGAACAAAAGCTGAAAACAGCTATCACAATGGATATACTTGACACCTACTCCAGTTTTGTAAAAATTTACACTGATGCTTCAAAGACATCGGGACCACTTAGGTCAGCAGCCGCTGTAGTAATCCCAGAACTTAATATACAAATTGGAGCCAGACTACAGGATCACTGCTCCACATTTACAGCAAAATTCTGGGCAATCCTGGAAGCTCTTAAATGGATTTAAAACAATAACATTAAAACATATGTTATAATAAGCGACTCGCTTAGCGCCATTACATCCATAAAATCTAACAACACCAAATCAAGAGTAAATTTTCTAAGAAAAACTTACGTACTCCTAAAAGAACTTAATAACAGAAAACAGTACGTAGAGTTCATGTGGATACCATCCCACATAGATATCTTAGGAAACGAATCAGCTGATCTGACCGCAAAGCAAAAATTAAAAGACCCTAATCCCACACCCATAAAATACAGTATAACCGAAATTCACAGCATTATTAGAACGAATATCAATAGCAAATGGCAAGAACACTGGATTCAAAGCACCAAAGGGCGGACACTCTACGCCGTCCTAAGCGAAATAAATAGGAATATTAAAACTCCTAAAGTAATTAACTCAGAACAAAAACTAATAAACAGATTTACCACCGGGAAAAAAACTAGCAAACAGTTTCGGGAAGCGCATAGGGCCCAAACCATCTAACATCAACTACTTCCATTGTAAAATTCCAGAAGATTTACATCATATATTCAACATCTGTCATAAATACAAGAAAGAAAGATCCCAATTCAACCTTGAACAAAACAAAATTTGATCCCCGAGTGCGTACCCAGAGTTATTAGGAAACAAAAACCCAAATATTATCACTACATTTCAAAACATCGTCAAATTTATCCATGAGGCAGGATTAACGAATAAAATATAAGAAACCAACAAACTATACAGAGTGCAACCAGTCTAATAGACTCATGTCTTTGATACGTCGATAAGGGACCTGATCATTCAGCAAAGATGTCTGTCTTCCCAAAGTTGAATCCATTATACCTAAACCTTAAGTAAATTACAACACCGCAAAAACTATGCATAAAACGCTCTCAGTGGCATACCAGTTAATAAGTAAATAAAAATTATTTAGTTGACATGATTCCATTTAAAGCTAAACCGGGGAGATGGGGAGATGGGGAGAGGGCTTCGGTTTACAGCCCAAGTAGGGGAATGTTCCGGCCTGTACGCGGGCTGGAGTCTTGGCCTCAACTTTCACCGCAGGGAATCTAACCAACAATTAAATTATTACAACACAATTAGATCGAAACAAATTAAAAATTAGAGGAAAAACATAACCAGTTTTAAAAAAACATACGAAGACTATCATTAGGCTATAAAACTTAATAAAGTACGACAAAAACAATTTAAAATTGGACGGGGGGAAATGGGGAGAGGGCTTCGGTTTACCGCCTAAGTAGGGGCATGTATCAGCCTGTGCGCGGGCCGGAGCCTTGGCCTCATCTTTCACCTCAGGGAATCAAACAAACAATGAAATTAGAAACTGGAGGAAAAACCTAAAACTAAACAAACAGCAACCTACAACTAAAAACACAAAAGAGAAGTACACATCACCTGCCCCTTAATACACAAATAAAATTTTTCCCCTCCTTCCTTTTCCTACTTTCTATCTATAACTAACTCTGACAAACTAATCCGCCTTATAATCCGTGCATACCAACTCCTCTCAACCAAAAGATGACAGCCATATCACTATGAATTGTTAACGACCCCAAACTTAAATACTATAAGGTGTGGTCAGAGCACCCAAGAACATCAGAGTACGCCACACAAGGCGACTACGTAAACCTATGTTATAACAATATTAAGGCCCCAAATAGTCATATATAAGGTGGTCAAAACCCTATGACCATCAGGCCCCGGTACACAAGGCGGCAAAAAAAAAAAAAATACTTTCCGTATATATTCGGTCCCAAAATAATCACAGGTTGACAAACCCCAAGAGCGATAGGCCCCGAAAAACAATAAAGTATGTTATATATGTTATATAAGACCCCAAAAACAATAGCTCATATTAGGTGGTCTAAGCCCAGGACCATCAAGGCCAGTCACACAAGGTGACAAAACTTAAAATATTTAACATGCCAATGCCTTTCATCTGAGGTACCTCCTTTCCAATAACAAATATAAAACAGTACAGAGTACGTCTTCAACATTCAAAATTCGAACAAGACCAAAACTTTAGGCCAGCACCCTGGAGTTACCGAGCGTCTTCCTGCGGATTGGTTCCTCCCTGCCTGCCTACCTGCCCTACATCCTCCTTTTCCTCGACCGGACATCAAAAATTGAACAGCGTGCAATGCACGCATAAATACTATACAACAAAAATTCTATAAAACACGAAATACATGAGTGTTTGACGGTACTACTCCCACTCATTTACTCAATTTGGTAGAAACAAACTGAAAACATGAGTGCGTCTTAGGTCAATTTCCCACTCATGATATCCTAACATTCAGGTAGCTTGGAACTTATTGTTCCGCGATCTGACAGCTAAATTAACAGCACTCTTTGAGTGCATAAACGCCTGGGGGATGTAGCTCTAATTCCTTTCCCCAGGAATAATTTATCATCCTGCTGTGCAGGAATAAATCAGTCGTACATATACAATTGTATGCACACCACTATAATTTAACAAATCAATCACTCTAGCGTTGACTAGTTATCACCTTGAAAAAATGTATTTATTTAATAACTTGAAAGATAGTTGGTACTGGATGGTGGATGTAGCCTATGTGGTGGAAAGGCTTGAACATGAATGGACGTATCCAGTTACAAATGACTTTGTGACAAGTCAAGTCACCAGCCTGAAAGTAGCCAGGGATCTAGTGAACGAAATGATACAGGAGGAAGTGGAGAACTTAAGAGACTTCATCCAGTCTAAGTATGTTAGAGTGGGAACATTGAAGCAGGCCCCTTGATGATGTGATCAAAGTGAGGTACATTTTACAAGACATAGTGAATTTCACAGAGTGGTCTTTTGTTAAGTGGGGATTAGACCGATTAAAGAAAGCAGAAGACATGATGAGAATGGTGATGGAAGAAGAGGTAAAGAAGATCAAAGATACCTGGACTAAGGAGAGAAAGGACAAAGAAAACAGAAAGAAAAAAGAGGAGTTTGACTGACTGAACGAAAACTGGATCAAGGTGCAGGATAAATTTAGACCCATTGGACATCCTGACTTAATACCAGATCATGAAAAGAAGAAGAAGAAAGGAATCATAGAGAAAGTGAGGAGCTGGTGGAAGAACTGGAGAAAATAGAAGAAGAATCATAAAAAGGCCCTTTTCAGGGCCACTCAATTGCCTCGAAAAAGATATTTATTCTCTTTGCCAGAGATGTGTATATTTGTTTGTCTATGTCTATGTTTAAGTCTCTATACATATTTCTATGTCTGTGTCTCTACTGTATGTATTTGTCCCTAACTAGAGTAGTGCAAATTCGGGTCAGCCTCTCCAGTGAACAGGGCTATTAAATAAAGAAACATTTAGGGTAAGATTGTGTTTAATTGGTGTTTCGTAAAGTTACATATTCATTGGTCCATGGTCGATCAATACAACATAAAAGATGTACTTGGAGTCGTTTTCAGTTACGTCACTGTTATCACTAACGGCTTTAACACTGTTAGGAAGTGAATTGAGAACAATTAGAGGCCTTGAAGGTACCTATATCCTGACGTTTTATTTTATTTGCGCAGAGGAATATTTTTCATAACATATAAAGGATTACATAAATACATACATACATACATACATACATACATACATACGTGCGTGTATGCGTGCGTTCGCGCACTTAGACACACGTACGTGCGTACGTGCATCATGCGTATATACATACATACATACATATTAAATTGTAGAAGGACAAATGAATAAATCGACACATTCACAGTAATGTTCAAAATTATAAAGCGATAACTTATCTATCTATCTATCGATCTATATATATATATATATATATATATATATATATATATATATATATATATATATATATATATATATATATATATATATATATATAACAACGCTAAATCGCAGTTTCCCTCAACGTGACAACATTCATTACTTATCGCCACATAACATAATACATTCTCACATGACTTACGTGGCACTACTCCACCACCTGCCTTGACCAGGCAACCAGATAATTGCTTCAAACTTGTAAACAATTTTACTATTAATATGAATGTTAAAACGTGGACAATATTTCTCGCAAAACTCTAAAGTACGTACCTAGGTGAGAATTTGTAGGGTCTTTTGTCTGTCACGATCCGTCATTTTTCCTTGTCGTGTTTTGTATTCAGAGTGCACATGTCATCGGTTGTACTATATCGGTATGAAGCATATTTTTAATTTCTGTCTCAGCCTCTCCACTTTCTCCAAGGAATAATATATGATAGTGGTATTGTTTTATGGGTGGCATGCCCTGTATTGCCCTATGGTCAGCCATGGTAGTATGTTCTGTATCGTCTGAGTTGTAGAGAAGACATTCAGATCTTTTATTATCAACTCGTTCAATAACTCTTTCTGATCCTCGTCACTTGTTTAGAACATCTTTCAAACAACCCCAAAAGATGAGCAGGTAGGCTACCTATCATGGTTCTCGCGCTTAGGTTTTTTATTTAAAGCATCTGACCCAATCCCGTCGTATTTCACAAGTTCAATATTTTTTCTTGTGTGTGCTTAGATTTCCAATTCACACTAGATTTATATCATTCATTGGGTCTACTAAAGATTTAGCTACAAGCAGATAACGATCTTTTCTCGATCTTATGATGGTCTTTACAGTTCTTATTTTAAACATGTTAATGCCATCCAAAAGCTTTCCTGGTTATCGCTACTTCAGCTTCAGGAGGTATCTCAGAAACAGTCTTTATCCCATTTCTAAAACAAATATGAAGAACCTGGTTCTCGCGATGATTATATGGTACTTTCTCTTTGCCGCCTTGAAAAGTGATACAAGTTTTACTCAATATATTATCGCACGTATGTGCTACATAAAATCTTTTCTCAAGCTTGAATCATGATTTAAGCCAGCAAATCAAAGTGCATAGGAAAATATCTACTTTCTTCAGCCTACGTCCACTTAGGCTTTCCCTTAAAAGGTAATTCTTCACCAGTTCCTGCTCTCAGGGCTACATCAACAGGTTATATAGGACTCCGGAAGAAGATGCATCACTGTTCCAACAAATCTAGCCTTAAAACAGGAATACTGGCACTTATGTCAATTAACAGAATTCGAGATATATATTGTACCGTATCCTGAATCAAACCAACCTTCATATCTACACTTATTTTGTAATTACAATCATCGCGGGCCTTTCAGGTATGTCTAGCCATGGCCATTACGGGCCTTTTAAGTATGTCTAGCCATGGCCATCGCGGGCCTTTTCAGTATGTCTAGCCATAGCTATTACGGGCCTTTTAAGTATATCTAGCCATGGTCATAACGGGTCTTTTAAGTATGTCTAGCCATGGCCATAACGGGCCTTTTAAGTATGTCTAGCCATGGCCATAATGGGCCTTTTAAGTATATCTAGCCATAGCACTCTGATTCGATCCACATTAGTGTCCATGTTCTTTTCTAATTCCGACACTTTTTCCCCATAGTGGCACTCAGTTCCCTGTTTTGTTACATTCTACACTTGTCACCTGAATATGTGTCACAATTCTGATTATTATATCCTTCTGTACTTCTCTTTCCCGTTTGACTGATTTGTATTATCACTTCATTCTGAATTGTTTTAATTAAACGTCTCAATTGCACTTTAATACTAATGAATATATCCCTGCGAAAAATAATATGTTTTTATGTATTCTATCTTTTTGTAGCATCAGATTGCTTTATTTTCTTTAATATCATTGAACAGTTCTTTCAAGGTCCGTTCTTTGAAGCTCTTCAAAATGTGTTTACTGGGTTAGCTACGTCACTTCCCACAACTCTAATTACTCTACTACCCTGCCTATCAGCAATGCTGTGTGCTTCCAATGCCAACGTTATTTCCTCGGCATCTGGACCAGCCTCGCGCAAACCCAAGCGTATCTCTGAGTCGGTCATCGCATCAGCAAACTGTCTTGGGTCAAAGTTTATATTACATCACTGCAGACGATTGGAAGAACTTTACGGGTTAATTTCTTTATAGACTGTACCAAACCAATTCAGGTTTGTTGCTTATATTCTACATGGGAACGTAAAATAGTATGATACGGGTCAGCATTAGTGACTGAGCCATACCTGCGGGGCAAACCCTCTATCAAATTATTGAAATAATAACTTTGAGCCTCGTTTAATTCGTGCAAAGTGACACACGCTGTACCTGTCAAACTACTTGAATGATAACGTGAGTTTTCAACATAACTCCAATCATTAATTTCTGCTGTTACGTATATGTGATTTAATTACTTGTGTGTTCGTTTTAAATTCTCTTTTATTTAATTTTATTTCATTACATGTTATAGTAATGATTACTGTATTCACTGAATTTGACATTTAGGGGGGGGGGGGGAATTCAGTTCAGTTCTAGTAAATAACCACTGTTGCTACATTGTATTTTTAGCTGACCTAGTTCCTGAACTTGATTCAGAATTGGTAAAGACAGAGTGAAAATCATTGGTCATAATCAAGGTCATACTTGGCCTGTGTGTTAGTTTCAGTCAACATCCTTTTCTGAAATTCATTTTCCAGTGTGGGAATCATTGAATTTTAGCTAAGGCTATACTAGAGTACGTGATAATTGACTTGTAGGTTTTTTTGCGCCGCTCGGACTAAGTGATCACGTGACCCCATCACGTGGGTCTGAATTACGTTTCAGCTGGGGCTAAAACTGAAGTTTTATAGTGAAATAGTCAGTCGTATTTCATACCTTCGGAGCTCATACGTATTTTGTGTTGTGACCAGTTTAAGTTGAATTTTTTTATTTAAAATAATTTATTCACCCTGGAAAATACTCTTCTTCATCAGAATTCTTGGACAAAGACATTCATTGGAAATTATTTGGAATTCTAAAACTGGAATTGGTGATTCAGCAAGGAACTGTTGAAATACAAAACAAGAGATAGAAGACGTCATCGCCTTCCATCTTGGAACTTCATCGGGATTCGAACTTTGATTCATTTAGAACTTTTTAGTGATAGGACTTATATTTTTAAATTTTAGGATTAATTTTTGGATTTGATTCACAAACCGTAAGTTCTTTTTCATATTTTTACCTTGTTTTCTAGAGAAATAAATTATTTTGTTAGATTTTGCAATGCTTGTTGGCTTCACTCTTTTTGTTACTTTGGTACAAGACTACACGTAACAATGCCATGTTTTAAACTGAGGAGGGTAACCAAACAGACCGCAAGTGTCATTAAACGGAAAAGGTTTCATTTTGGTATTGGAAATGCCTGTGAGCATATAAGACCTTTGAATTAATGCTGTCTCCAGGACCGTACACATTTATTCGTGAATTTGCTTATATGTTTCTGCAATGGGGTTCCTCTGTGAGGTCATGCATTTCCCGTTATATCTTGGCTGTTAGAGTGGTCTCTGTACCTTGTTTATCTTAGCCCTTCATCCTGCCGATTGGGATTATAATACACAGCTGGACATTTATCTGGTGGTTGTGATTACAATATATAGCTGGACTATTGTCTGGTGGTTGTGATTACAATACACATCTGGACTATTATCTGACGGTTGTATTAACAATATACAGCTGGACTATTATATGACGGTTGTGATTATAATATAAAGCTGGACAGTTATCTGACGGTTGTGATTACAATACACATCTGGTCTATTATCTGACGGTTGTGATACCAATATACAGCTGAACTATTATATGACGGTTGTGATTATAATATAAAGCTGGACAGTTATCTGACGGTTGTGATTATGATATACAGCTGAACTATTATATGACGGTTGTGATTATAATATAAAGCTGGACAGTTATCTGACGGTTGTGATTATGATATACAGCTGAACTATTATATAACGGTTGTGATTATGATATACAGCTGAACTATTATATGACTGTTGTGATTATAATATAAAGCTGGACAGTTATCTGACGGTTGTGATTACAATATACAGCTGAACTATTATATGACGGTTGTGATTATAATATAAAGCTGGACAGTTATCTGACGGTTGTGATTATGATATACAGCTGGACTATTATCTGACGGTTGTGATTACAGTATGCAACTGGACTATTTTTAGATTTACTCTCCAGACAATGTAGTTTACATTCAAAGTCAGAAGGGCACTACTAACCTTTACCTTCTATCCTACTCGTTGTTTGTTGTAGTTGATCGCACAAGTATTGAACGGGATTATCAACAGGAATGAGAAATATTTACAATGTGTTCAATAACTTCACATAAATGTCATCTGATTCGCGTCCATTTTTTTATTTTTTTCGTTGCTACCCAACAACAGATGTAAATATTTTTTTTTCTTTTGTGCAGAAATTGGAATAAAAGGTCCAATTCTGATATTAATGAGGTTGTTGATACAAGAATCTACTAACCAGTCGCACCAAATGGTGGAACTACTTAATCGTCGAAATTCCGTGGAACTACTCAATCATCGGAAATCCAAATGACCTGCAGCACACATTTTCACCAAATATCATACAACCCTGGAAAGTCAAGCTTTTATTTGAAGAGACCTCACTTTCAAATTAAGGGGTTACGTCATTTGTGCCAATTTGTAACTCAGAATTGACTCTTCAGAATGTTATAGCACTGTTTTCGTGATTGTGTGAATCCGTGATTTTGGGGCTTGTAAATGCCACCCCCCCCAAAAAAAAAAACAATTATCAGTTTGCCAGTGTTGAACCAGTACATCCACCATATCAATGGATAAACTCTGGTTTATAGGGACATAGTGACTAATCTTTATCATTATTTTACATAATATGATTCATAGGATTAGACCGTTGGTTGGATTATGGCCAAACAACTAGCTCGTAACTACGAAGCAGACAGTTTCTGTTCAACAACAAGAACATTTTTATTAAATAATAAAGCTCCCGTTCAAAGTATATACAAACTTGAAGAACACAAACAATGTACATTATTTGGTTGTTTCTTATTATCTATATAAATAAGGTATGAATTCTAAAAAGTAAAAACCATATATTTATGTAGACACAATTTCGCAGCGCCTGTAAGGTTGACAACTTGGGTGGATATTCAACCACAACTGGATGTGAGACCACCTGATGGGCTGCCAAGCAATGTTAGAAATAAGAAAATCAAGTAATAAAAAGACCATAAATCACCCTATGACTTTCTCTTCAAAATCTTCAGTATATTACAAAATGTTACAATGATATTTTGGCCAGAATCAACTTTGTCAACCCAAACAGGTCGGTGCTGACAAACCTACCGTTGTGTGATTCCCACTAGGTTTTCTCTCTCAGTCATGCTCTTTATTTCTACTTCAAACCTTGGCTTATACACCACCAGACAGACAAATGAAATGGTGTTCTAACCATTATGACAGATTGTCCACATCCCAATTCCCGTCGTAATTATCGCTATGGCGATTTATGGTCCTAACCAAAAAATCAGAATCGAGAATTTAGTCATTCGGTTACGTTCTTGCGTTTCCCGTTAAGCTGAACACAGTCCAAGAACAAAAGTAGAACGTGATAGTGTATGTGTTCCCAATTAATGAACCAATCGCTGCCCACAATATCCAAATGGAGAGGTTCAGGTGACAAAGCTTGCAGGGGATAGTTAGCCAAAGACGCAGGGAATAAAAACGTATCAAATCTATAGGTTGTTATGAAAAATGTTCGAGAGTTCCACTCATGAAGTTGGCAATGCAGAGCTTGTTGTAAAGATAGTAACCGAAACGTATCAAATTGCCAGGGTGGAACCACTACATCTATGGAGGGGGATTACCGCCATAATTATATGCATGTATTTTCTAATCTTCATTGATGCATTATTGTAAATGGCTGCTTGCAAGTGCTACTTTCATAATTATATCCATGTATATTGTATTCTTCATTGATGCAAATTGTACGTAGCAGTTTGCAAGTGCTACATTCCTTCTGCATTATTGTAAATGGCTGCTTGCACGTGCTACATTCCTAATTCTAGTCATGAATTTTTTGTTCTTCATTGTTACAAGCTGTGAATGGCTGATTGCAAGTGCTTCGATCTACTTTCCTTCTGCGTCATTGTATTTTGCAATTTGTCAACTATTGAACTGATTCTACAGTTTGTCGTATAGCAAATTGTTTTGTCAGTTATTACAAGTTTTAATGTTCTATTTATAAACTTGCTATATCACAAGTTACACAGATTGCACCTTCTAAAATCATGATTATAATGTAGCATCAAGCACGTTGCAAGTTAGCATAAAATAATGCCTCATTATAACAACAGATGGCGCTGTGACACGTCAATTTCTTACACTACGACAGCTCCCCAAACCCCAGCAACAAGAGGTTATACCACTTTATGGCATATTGGGGCGTCTTATTTACAATATCATTGAATTATATTACCGCATTACAGTCAGCTGATTTCTGAGAGTATTAACATTCGAAAGAGAGCTGACCTGCAAGAAGCACAAAACAAATTAAATGTATCAAATTGTATACAATTAGATGTATTTACACATTGTTATATTTCCGCTGATCCTTCCCACCACATTGTTTTTGGATATTTTGTGGGTGTAATTTACCGCTACGCACGATAGCAGAATAGGGTAGCCGCTTACAAGCAATGTTTAAGGTCCTAATGTGTTTATATATTTTCATTCACAATGTTATCAATTTAGAGCATGTTTTATTATTTTAGACTGCAGTGCGAATTCTACTTTTGTATAAGTAAAGACCTCATAAGATTGAACAAATTGCAGATAATAACACATCAAGGATATCCTTTCTCTTTCTTTATTCACGAGAGAGAGAGAGAGAGAGAGAGAGAGAGAGAGAGAGAGCATTGCAGAGATGAAGATTCTGTTTATTCTCTCATCCCTATGAAATTAATTTTAACTGTTAACTTGCAGTTTACATAGGCAGTTTACAAGAAGTAAGTTATATATTCCAATTATACAGAATTCTTATATATGTGTGGCAAGGATGGTAATGCAATATCCAGCAAGTATTATCACTAGTTGTCTGTGACAAGAATCTCATATCTCCAGTTTCATTTTAAATCTCCAGTTCTAATATAATAGTAAGAGGCAAATGACTTGAAACACGGATATCACATACAAAGCATATACTGTAGCATAGCTATATGCTACAAAATTATGAACTTATTTCATTATATAAGAAAATAAAATCTAACAATATGAAATATATTTTCTATATTTTAACATAAAGAACATTTCCATATAATTATGAGATGCTTTATTTCCACAGATATAAAACTGGAAATTACATTTTTTTTTATTATTTAAAATTGTATTCATCCATATACGAATCAATATTTATAGTACAGATAAGATGATTGATTGCAAGGTACTTCACTGATAAAACATCAGACTCCTTTTGTAGCAATTATAAAAATATAATGAATATAAATTAAGTTGCTACCGCTACCAGTAACCAGCTCAATTTGTTTTTATTATTACTGCTACTGTTTACATGTATCTTCCACACATGCGATTGTTTTCTGTTAGAAGAGTAAAGACCCCTGCCACATAATTTTTTAAAACACTTTTAAAGTTTTTAAGGCTACTCACAGCTCAGGCTGTTGTAGCATCCAGCACCCCCATCACCCGCATAAACATCTTCATTTGTCTGTGATTTTATCATTATTTTATCCTATTTAAAATATAAGTTAATATTGTCATGACACAAAAAATATCAGCACAATACAACTATGCAATAAAGCAAAATAAATAAATAAAAACTATATGTAGCGTTTAACTTTTCATAGGAAATATTAGAGAAAAATAAATACTTGATATAAACTAGCATGAATAAAACCAACTTTATTAGATGAATTAGTCTAAAACAAAAACTATCATAAACGAAGGCAATTATAAGGAACAAATACCTGGAATGTCTCGTTACATTATTCTGATAGATTTATTTATCAATCCCTTTTGTTTTTTACTTTCACATGAATAAAACATGAATAAAGACAAGCTTTTTACACAATTTGGCTTTTGGATTAGACACACACTCATAATTGCAAATTATGAGGAATTAAAACTGTAAATTTTGGATTCGCCAAGACACATTTCCTTTTGTATACCACATACACTTGTAAATTATGCCTCAAGAACAGCCAGATTATATTCCCTAGTGACAGTTTCAAGAATTAATTTAAAAAAACCCATTCCATTACTGAATCTGTATTCAATATATACACTGTACAAAAATGCTCACGTTTTGGAGAATTTGCTTTTTGCCGGCAATAAAATAAGTTGTTTGCACTTGCTATGAGCAAAATATCGTGAAAAGGAGTATATTTTATTTGCTAATTTGTTTTTTTTTTTGTGTTTGGACCTTCACAAAACTATTATATTTATGAATCTGAGATGAAATTTTAAATTTGGCCTGTTATTCCTAATATATGTGCCTTGGAACAATGGATAAGGTAAATTCCATAATTTAAATGACTTATTCACTCAGCAGAGAGAGAGAGAGAGAGAGAGAGAGAGAGATTCATAAGTAAGTTAGTTTCTTCACAGAATAATAGAAACCACTTGCCAATTTCTGACTGCAGTTGCAAGATATCTGAAGAGACAGTAACTGCAAGATATCTGAAGAGACAGTAACAGCTACTTTATGAGCATGCAAGACATTTTAATGTGAGTAATAGGCCCCCAAGTACTGTTCCTCAGAGAAGACATAAGATTGGGTTTCAGACATTGAAGCTACACAACTACCAGTTTGTTACTTTGTGAAAAATGGGGTCATTATGAGAAAATGGCGACCACCTGATGTACCTGTTGGTGATGAGTGGTCAGTGAGCAATCAAGTTGTTATTCCTACGTCGTATATACAGGAAATTCATAGTCTAGCCCATAAAACTCCTTAAGCTGGTCATTTTCGTGTCAGTAAGACTTATCTCAAGATCCTAAATCATTTTTATTTACCGAAAAAAAAAATGATGTTTGTAAGTACCCAAGATTTTGTCACACTTGTCAAATGGTAGGAAATCCCAGTCAGAAGATATCTAAGGCACATCTGCAACCTATTCCTGTATTTTACCATTTGACAAGCCATTTAACAGAAGTATGGTAGACTGTCGGTTCCTTACCTAATACCAAGTCAAGCAACCAATACTTGTTGACCATAATGTGTGCATCCTGAAGATCTCCTTTGAAGAATATTAAAGCAAAACCGTTCTGAAAGTTTAGACAATGTTTTTAACACTTGTTTGCCTCCCCAAATCTGTCCAGCAGATTTTATGTTTGACTATTTCCAAGAATTTGTGCATGAATTAGATGTGTGATGTGATGTGATTTAGATTTTTAACGTAGCTTTAACAATTTTTCAGTCATATCGCTACGACGTCTGCAGTGTGACAGTTTATAGTGATGTCTGTCACTGGGGCATCATGCCGCAGCCGTTTACAATAATGCAGAAGGAAAGTAGCACTTGCAAACTGCCACGTACAATTTGCATCAGTGAAGAATACAATATACCTGGATAGAATTATGAAAGTAGATCTTGCAAGCAGCCATTTACAATAATGCATCAAGGAAGATTAGAAAATAAACGCATATAATTATGGCGGTAATCCTCCTCCATATACATCCACCATATCAATAGATAAGTTCTGGTCTATAGGGACATGGTGACTAATCATCATCATTATTTTACGTAATGTGATTTAAGGTCTATGAGTTGTCAGACATTATTTAATACTAAATGATTGAATACATTAATGTCAGAAGGTGGGATTAGAGTATACACAAAGAAAACTAATTCCATCACAATGAGACGAGCATACTTTTTTTCATTAAGAAATAGTATTCGTCGATAAAGCTACAAAGCCCTATAGGATATGTAAACTTTACTGACCTTAAATACTTTAATGCTCACAAAAAATATACTTATGTTAAATCAAATGTATCGACGATGTAAATAATTGGAACATAGCTTTATGTACTAATGTGCACGACCATCCTCCCGCTTAAATGCTACAGCAAAGTCCAAAACTTGTCCAGCAATCACGTCCCAATCTGGAGTGATCTTGATTTCGTTCCCTTCTCTTGTCCAAGTTCCTCTTGTGTGAGTTTTTAGTTTTCTCATCCATGAAGGCAGCTTTCGTTTCAATACCGTATTTTCCACTAAGTATATTGTAGGTTTTCTTTCAAGATCTGCCTGATTCAATTCAAATCGACACTCTCAATAAAACCTAACGTAATTATGAAAACAATAACTTCACTCCGTGAAATATGTTCTTTGATTTCCGAAAAAATTAATTTTCCTGGACTAAAAATGGTTTCTCCAATAACTAATACCTCTTTGTCTCCGAAATGTTTCTTCAACGCGGTCTCAAACGTTGGAAAGAAGTAATTTTTGACGACATCATTATCTACTGAACAAAATGATAGGAAAGCAGGATATCTTTTCTCCATGAGGGTGACCATTTCGTTTTCACGATTCACGTAATTATTCACATAATGTCTTCTTTGTTCACCCAGTTTTACTCTCCTGCGTATATATAGGCTAATCAGTACAATGTTCACAATCGGCAAGCATTCCACGATGTTTGGCACAATAATAAATGGCAGACTCCTTTGAAGATTAGAATAATTAACCAGATTATGAATACTCTCCTTATCTGGTTCCTGAATGTAGTACCCCTGTGCACATTTATGCGTAGATCTCCCTTCAAAATGTATTTCTGATTCAGTCATCCATGTCAAAAATGAGACGTGTTCACAAGGACAGTCGAACTTGTTTCCTTGGAGATTTATAACAAGATCAACGTGATCTCGGTAAAGAGGTGAAGTGTTGGCATATGTTGCATTGAAGCCGTAGGAATCGTTCGTAGAGGAAGCATTGCTCGATATGGTAATATCTAACATCCTCGAGTTAATTGTGTCAAGGTCATGTATAACATCGGAACTTATTAGTGTAAGACCATTCTCACTAAGATCTAGTGCTCTCAAGTTGAATAAACCTCTAACATCAACGTCGAAATGCGCAATTCTATTTCCTTGAAGACTGAGCTCTTTCAGGTTTCGAAGAGAAATAAATAATTTCCGTGGCAAAACACTTAAGCCATTCCAGGACATATCAAGAGTCTGTAGAGCTTCATTGTATGAAAACAACTCTTCAAAATCAGGAAAGTGCTGCATAGCGCTTAGATTGTTACGTTCTAGACGTAGTACACTCATATTCGGGAAAGAGCAAATAATTTCGGTGAAATGTATTCCAACGAATTTCTTGAGATAATAAAAGTTTTCAAATACAAAAAAAACTATATTCATACTACAATTTAGCCATCTTATATTTGAGTTACTGATATAAAAAAATTCTAATAATGGAGATCCACAAGAGACGTTCAAAAAGCAATCCGAAATTCGTACCTGGAACCGAGAGAAAACCATGTCATGGGCATATAAATATCTCAAAGACATCATATTTTTACAACATTTTCTTTGCCTGTTACGAAACAAGTTCACAGGAATGAATTTGTCAATGAATGCTGGTAAAGATGAATACGAAATATCCAATTCCCGTACATTTGGAAACCAATCATAGCTGAAATGCCGTGGTATCCATTGCAATGAAACTCGTGTTACATTCAATACCTTAATAGAGGAGTAATTAAAAGCCTTAGCGAAGCCGGCTAATTTTGTGGCACTGACATTAAGAACTTCAA
Organism: Megalonaias nervosa; assembly: GCA_016617855.1. Classification (NCBI taxonomy): domain Eukaryota; kingdom Metazoa; phylum Mollusca; class Bivalvia; order Unionida; family Unionidae; genus Megalonaias; species Megalonaias nervosa. The sequence goes on from JAECUM010033318.1 coordinate 21,550, forward strand.
GAGGTTTTGTTTGGACAGACTCAGTAAATTCAGTTCCGAGAAGCAACGGTTCATCTACTGCATGTTGAATTCGACTTATGTCCAAATATTTTAATTTTTTCAAGGCATATGTGAGTGCTCTACTAACAGATTCAATATGTAGATATCGGTTTTCACTCAGATCTAAGGTTTCGATATCTGGAGTGCTCTGGAATATGTCAGATTCTAAAAATCTCACGTAATTACGCATTCTAAGAATCTTCAATTTATCCAAACCATGTAGAAATTCCTTGGACAAATTCAAGTGTAAAATTTCATCGGTACCGTCCATTGTCAATTCCTTTACACAATGCCAGGAAGAATGGTCAAATGGCGTTCGGTTAAACAAAACGTTCTTTACAATTTGCAGTTCCACAATACTAGTATCTATGGGTAGGACAAAAGGAAATGAGCTATCATTTTTAGAATCGCCTGGATCTAACTTACATCTGACAATGGCGAACAAATTTCCACTTTCTGTAAAACATGAACAACCCAAGGGGCATTCATTAGAATGTTTTACTCGATCACCGGTACAGACGACAAGAAATGTCCGTATGATCATCCACACTGCAATTTTAAAGTTCCCCATCATAACAATATTTTATGAAACGTTATGAGAAATATTCAAACATTTATTTGGAAAGACTCCTTCTGCTTAAATCAATATATCCCTCCGTGTACACGGGCTACCTCTGAACATGTTTATATGTAATGGACAGTTCCTTTGTAAACTGAAGCCTATTTGGTGTGGATTTTCACACGCTAGAATGTTCTGGTCTCAATAATATATCTAACAGGCAGACAGCTTTAGTTTAATGTTTATGAAATTGGTGTAGTATGAATTCGTAACGAAAGCTCTGTCGACATTCCTTTATCGAGTTGTACTATATTGCAAATGATCCTGTTGAGTTCAGATAGGTAACATTTCTGGTTTCTATAATGATGGTGTCCTTGATAACAGCCAATGGTTTATTACCTTTAGATCTGCATACCTAAACAAAGAAAATGATGATGCATTATATTACTATCCTATACCTCTTGTTTGTATCAGTAATATTACATAGCATGCTGTAATGAGGACGAAATGTGGCACATGAAAGTTTAGATTTAATAGAATTTAAGTTCTTCATTAAATATCCACAAATTTATCATACATACATATGTAAGAAAGCAACAGAAAGACATATCCAAATACATACACGGGCGCATCTATTCAGATCAGAAATCTTCGCATATATGTTTTCTTTCAATTTTTCTATTCAACTACAAGGTCAGCTAAATGCAAGTACCAACATCTGCCTGTCTCTCTAGATGCCCTTCCATCGTTCTTCTCTATTTCTTCCGTATTTGCGCATATATAATATAACATGTTAGCTTCAACTAGAAATAGAAGCAGTTACTGCAGTAGTTGTAATGGTACTAGCGGCAAGAATAGATGAAGGAGCACATGGAATAGTTGAAGAGGACAAGAAATACTCCAATGATGGTCACTCACGACTCCAAACAAATAATAAGAGTTTGTTTCGTATAGGAAAATTTGGGAATGGGGGGGGAGTCCCTGACGAAGAACTTGTTTAACCCGAGACGTTGGGAAACAGTTTTGCATTTTCGCCATACCACTTTTTGCATATATATATATATATATATATATATATATATATATATATATATATATATATGTACATACAGTGTAAGAGAAGTTTGACGACGCTTGATTGACTTACATACAAAATAGCAGAGAAATAAACATATTAGTCGAAAAGTCATTGCATCGATGTTTTCATGAGAATTAAAGAGTCATTTTCAATAAAAGGAATAAAGAGTCTGTATATACAGTAGAGACTGATAGATAAAAGAAAATATATCGTTGCAATATACAGTCAGAGAGACAGATTGAGTAAGACAGAAATCGAAGTATCTACCTCGACTTGAAAAGATGTTAACGTCTCAAACGACATTTACATCATGAAGCTGAGATACTAACATGTGCTTATAACTTCCTCATTTCTAACTTCACGCTGTTAATTTTGCCTTTCTCGATATGTAAGATGTAAATTGTCGTCTATTCATCTCGTGTGCAACGGTAACACTTGATAGAGCTTCATGATCTGATGATCTCATTGACTACACACAATGCCATATTACTTGCTGTTATGTACACCGGAAGAAAAATAGAAAAGTAACTCATATTATTAGTAGCATACGTCACGACTTTTTAAATTTTTTTTTTTATATTTTTGTACATCAAGGAAGAAATATTACCAATGATGTTTTAGACTGTACATGATTTACGTTCCTACGTTTTCCTCAACTCTATAATTTGTAACTTTTAACATACCCACTCTTACGTGCATACTGCTCTCTGTCTGCATGTTATCTATATAATAAAAGTAGAGCCCACCTGAATGGAATTATCAACATGTTCCTTCGGACCTACGTACCTACCTTTATTTCTCTCTCTCTCTCTCTCTCTCTCTCTCTCTCTCTCTCTCTCTCTCTCTCTCTGTGTCTGCCTGCCTGTCTAGACACCGGTTTACACTTTGCACTTTTATTCAGTCTTATCTTATATTTAGTAGGGGAATGTGCGTGGGCCGGACCCTTGGCCTCATCTTTCACCTCAGGGAATCAAACAAACAATGAAATTAAAAACTGGAGGAAAAACCTAAAACTAAACAAACAGCAACCTACAACTAAAAACACAAAAGAGAAGTACACATCACCTGCTCCTGAATACACAAATAAAATTTTTCCCCTCCTTCCTTTTCCTACTTTCTATCTATAACTAACTCTGACAAACTAATCCGCCTTATAATCCTTGCATACCAACTCCTCTCAACCAAAAGATGACAGCCATATCACTATGAATTGTTAACGACCCCAAACTTAAATACTATAAGGTGTGGTCAGAGCACCCAAGAACATCAGAGTACGCCACACAAGGCGACTACGTAAACCTATGTTATAACAATATTAAGGCCCCAAATAGTCATATATAAGGTGGTCAAAACCCTATGACCATCAGGCCCCGGTACACAAGGCGGCAAAAAAAAAAAAAATACTTTCCGTATATATTCGGTCCCAAAATAATCACAGGTTGACAAACCCCAAGAGCGATAGGCCCCGAAAAACAATAAAGTATGTTATATATGTTATATAAGACCCCAAAAACAATAGCTCATATTAGGTGGTCTAAGCCCAGGACCATCAAGGCCAGTCACACAAGGTGACAAAACTTAAAATATTTAACATGCCAATGCCTGTCATCTGAGGTACCTCCTTTCCAATAACAAATATAAAACAGCACAGAGTACGTCTTCAACATTCAAAATTCGAACAAGACCAAAACTTTAGGCCAGCACCCTGGAGTTACCGAGCGTCTTCCTGCGGATTGGTTCCTCCCTGCCTGCCTACCTGCCCTACATCCTCCTTTTCCTCGACCGGACATCAAAAATTGAACAGCGTGCAATGCACGCATAAATACTATACAACAAAAATTCTCTAAAACACGAAATACATGAGTGTTTGACGGTACTACTCCCACTCATTTACTCAATTTGGTAGAAACAAACTGAAAACATGAGTGCGTCTTAGGTCAATTTCCCACTCATGATAGCCTAACATTCAGGTAGCTTGGAACTTATTGTTCCGCGATCTGACCGCTAAATTAACAGCACTCTTTGAGTGCATAATCTCCTGGGGCATGTAGCTGTAATTCCTTTCCCCAGGAATAATTTATCATCCTGCTGTGCAGGAATAAATCAGTGGTACATGTACAATTGTACGCACACCACTATAATTTAACAAATCAATCACTCTAGCGTTGAATAGTTATCACCTTGAAAAAATAAATTGAAAGACAGTTGGTACTGGATGGTAAATGTAGCCTATGTGGTGGAAAAACTTGAACATGAATGGACGTATCCAGTTACCAAAGACTTTGTGACAAGTCAAGTCACCAGCCTGACAGTAGCCAGGGATCTAGTGAAAGGCATGATAGAGGAGGAAGTGGAGAAATTAAGAGACTTCATCCAGCCTAAAATATGTTAGAGTGGGAACATTCAAGCAGGCCCCTTGATGATGTGATCAAAGTGAGGTACTCTTTAAAAGACATGGCGAATTTCACAGAGTGGTCTTTTGTTAAGTGGGGATTAGACCAATTAAAGAAAGCAGAAGAAATGATGAGAATGGTGATGGTAGAAGAGGTAAAGAAGATCAAAGATACCTGGGCTAAGGAGAGAAAGGACAAAGAAAACAAAAAGACAAAAGAGGCGTTTGAGAGACTGAACGAAAACTGGATCAAGGTGCAGCAAAAAATTAGATCCATTGGACATCCTGACTGGATACCAGATCATGAAAAGAAGAAGACGAAAGGAATCATAGAGAAAGTGAGGAGCTGGTGGAAGAACTGGAGAAAATAGAAGAAGAACCCAAAAGCCGTTTTCAGGGCCACTCAATTGCCTCGAAAAAGATATTTATTCTCTTTGCCATAGATGTGTATATTTGTTTGTATATGTCTATGTTTATGTCTCTATATATGTTTCTATGTCTGTGTCTCTACAGTATGTATTTGTCCCTAACTAGAGTAGTGCGAATTCGGGTCAGCCTCTTGCAACATTGTTGCCAGTGTTCTCCACGATTCTGGTCAGCCACTTGCAACATTGTTGCCTTGTTGCCAGTGTCCAGTACCGTGACGTGAATTCCTATTGACCCTACACAGGCCCAATCCATTGTCGCTATACATTCCCTATGTTAAATTACCCCATGTTAAAGTCCCATAGACCGCACAGTGCCCGGACACCTTTTTGACTGGGATATCCATAGACCCTACATCGCCCCCCTCCAAACTCTTCACTATATGTATATGTATATAGCCAATATATATGTATATATATATATATATAATATATAATATATATAGTTATATATAAGAGCATATATATATATATATACATATACAGAGAGAGAGAGAGAGCAGCAGGCAGGGTGAACAGACTACTTTGTACGAGACCTTATTTTACAAAAATAAAGGTTCCTACAAGGGCTGAAAAATAAGGTCAATAACGCTAAACCGAACCTCCTAACTTTATTATTACCGTATAGTTTGAAAAACGAACAATAAATCGTTTGGTTTAGCTCATTTTTGTTATTTTATTTTTGACTTTTTTGTTTTTTATGGTATAATGCGTTTAGTTTACTCGCCGGGTCACTCAATTTTTGTCGGACACCCTGCCTGCTGCTGTAATTAAATAGTCAGTATAAATATTATTAATATGGTTGTCATCGGAGAACCTCATTCAGCTAGATTAGCACGAGAGCGACTAGAAGCAATTAGAAAATATTTACCTGTTCGTGATGCTGTCCGACAACAATTACAAGAACGACAAGAATCTCATGTTGAATTTGAAGAGGATACAAAACAATTATTTAAACCTATTACAGAGACAACTAAACCTCTTCTTCCTGTTTTAGAGAAAACTGCTGAAGCAACTGGAAAAATAGCAGAAAGAACAAAACAGACAAAAAGAATTTTACGTGGACTTCCAGTTGAAATTGCTGCTGCTCAGTCACCGAGGGATATACCAGAATTAATTGAAGGTGATTCGAGTGTTCCCCCTGTTGAACCAAAAACATCAAGAAAAAAATATGAAAAAAAGCAAGTAACCAAACTTTCCGCAG